>RPFO01000667.1:263220-450720 GCA_009746045.1 Mesostigma viride | reverse complement strand
TTTTGGTCATCCCCCATGGCTCTTCTGGCTGCGTTTTGATCGGACCCTGGAAAATAGTTTAGTACAGTGGTTCAAGAGAGACTGCCGCTGGCGGCTAGGACAGCTGCCGGTTTTATGTCCCGCTGGCCGCGCGGGTTTCAGGCGTCAGACAATTAAGTCATAAATTAAATATGGGAAATTGTGGGCCGGCTGCCCTTGGTCAGGCCGCTCGCCACTAGTCCTTTGGCAGCTAGAACGGAATGTACGACATTGCTGAAAAACCGGCGTCACATGCTAGTGACGTGATGGTCGCCACTTGTCAGTGGCCATATTTTGTGACAAAAGCACCTTGCGTGGCAAGCCCTAGTTGGCTTTGAAAGTAGTAGGAATAGTTCACTAAAGCCTGTATAATTCGTAGGGAGTTTGTGACGCAAGTCCGATGTTACACGGAAGTGAATGATGGTTGTCAACGGCTGTCCTGCTTGGCCGAAGGGGAATATTGCCAAACGCAGTTTGTCGTCCAGGTAGTTTCTTTCACAATTTGGCTGAGCCGACACCCAGTGCCGGCAGTAAAAAATGGCGGAACAAGAAATTCCCAAGCCTCACACCTGTTTATGGTGCGGGGCTAGCTCCGAATAATTTTGTTGCGGCAGCTGTCAAATTACCCACGCTTTTCTGGAGCGGTTGACAGGCTGCCCAATCCTGGACCTTTGTTACGGTCCGGATGGTCGCGTTTTTTCCGATTCGGTTTTTGTTACTATGCATTATAAGGAAAAACCGGCGGAGTAGTCTAAGTCATCCTTGCTGAGCTGCGACGAGCCAGCAAATGCCACCATTGTCAAAGCGACTCAGCGAGCCGGCTGGCTGTGGTGGACCATGGTACCTGGGGCCGGATGCTTGCACCCCTGGTTGGGGTCGTTCCGTCATGCGCCGGCCTGCTTTCAACCGGCTCGTACCTGGGGCCGGATGCTTGCACTCCGGGTTGCGCTGGTAGAAGGCCGCTGAGGCATCCATCTTAAAAATTAATTCCCAACGATTGTCACCGGGCATAGTTGGGGTGTCTCGCCAGGCGCTGTGGCAGGCGCCTAACTTGTCTTCTCAATGCGCCCAGTCCCGCCGGATCTGCACCAAGCTGTTGCCGCGACGGTAATTGCCCTGCGAGAGGGGGGAATTCAAAAACGGCGGTAGTTTCTTTCACCCGCCCACCCACCCCTTTTTTCTCTGTTGCTGGGGGCATGCACTACGTGCTGAATTGTTTTCTTGTTCGGTTCCACCTTGCCATTCATTCATGATGGCCCAGTCCACTCATTGCTTCAATAAAGACTGGTGCTTCTTGGGAGTGAATGGGTGTCATGGATAATAAATGCAATCGGATCGCTATGAGAACTAGTAGCTGAATATCCTGTTATAAAATCGCCATGTCCATGTCAGATTGTCAGTGCACTTCTCGGGGTCCAATTTTTTTTTCTTAATTCCTAGACCTTGCGCGCTCCATTTGTGGCTTGCAAGCTCAGCCCACGTTGTTTCTATTCATTCGCAACCTTGCACGCTCCATATGTGGTATGCAACCTGCCCTCCTTGTTTCTATTCATTCTCAACCTTGCACGCTCCATATGTGGTATGCAACCTGCCCACCTTGTTTCTATTCATTGTCAACCTTGCCCGCTCCATATATGTGGTATGCAAACTGAGCCCCGACATCTGTCTATTCATTCGTAGCATTTTCCATTCTCAACCCCCATGTGTGGTTTGCAACCTGACCCCCAACGCCTCGTGGGCCCCGTTACGCCCTGGCATGATGCAGGTACCGTCAACCCAAACTGCGTTTTCCTTAACTACGTCCCCGACGAGGGCGCCAACTGCGTGACGCCCTACGTCGTGGACGTGGCCATCAACCTCACCCTGGCGGACTGCACCTCCTTTGACCTCGACCTGCCTCACATCAAGGCAGCGATCAAGGCAGCGCTTAACGATTCCTTGCTGGGGCTGCCCGACTGCGCCGTAACCATCACGACTGGTCTTGTGTCAAACTCGTCTGGTTCGTCCGGGGCGCGCCACCTGTTGCAGGGGAGGACACCGGGGCAGGTCGCCCTGGCGATATCTGCGTACGTCGACAGCTACCTGGCAGGGACCACGCTGCGCGACCTGCTCCGATCACAGAGCACGACCGCCACCATCGTCGACATCATTGAAGATGTCATCGGAACCGTCATGGACATTGACGTCGACGCGGTGTTGCGCGAACTCACCCCCTCCGTTGTGTCCGACCCCCACTTCACCACGGCCACGGGGCAGCGGTTCGACTTTAACGGCATCGCGGGCCACAGCTACTGCATCCTGACCGACAAGCAGGTGCACGTGAGCGCGCATTTCATGGGCGCCGTGGACAGCAAGGGGCCGGCGGCTGGGTCCCAGCCAGACGGCCGCACGTGGATGGACCAGATCAGCATCATGCACGGCAATGACCGCATCCTCATCGACGCGCTGCTAGTGCCGGATACTCCCTACGCGGTGTCATTTGGCACCGTTCGCATCAACGGGGTATGTGCAAGCTGTGGCGTGATAGCTACCAAGGCCCCATGAGTCTAAGACTCCTGTGATGGTATTTGGTATGCCCACAACTCAAGTCCCTGATTAAGGCTTTACGGCATGCCTGCATTCAGCCGTTAACATGTTGCATTGCATGTAAATGTGTCCTGACTTGGCAGAATTGCTCTTAGCTTTACTATTAATGTAATAGTAAATATAATGTGCGATTTTATCTTCTAACGACTCTCTGTCACTCTGCCTTTGGTTGCATGTTTTAGGAGGACGACACAAGCGCACTGGGCATGCATGCCTTGCCTGGAGCTGACGGCTAATCGCAGACACATCAGATGGGATGCACTCAGCATTCCACGATCCCATGTGTTGTCTGGCTGCCACTTGCGCTGCTGCCCCCGTCCCGATGCAGGAGCCGCTGCTGGGCCGCACCGCACTGAAGAAGCTGCCTTCTGGCGTCACGGTCTCTTGCTCCAAGACGCGTGTGCTCGTCTCCGTACCAGGTCTCCTGGTGGCTGAGGTGGAGGTGGTCCGCGCTGCCTTCTGGGAGGCGGGCGCAGGCCCTGGCGCCAACTTCCTTAACCTTCAGATCAAGCAGTTCAATGGCACACCCGCTGCTCACGGCATTCTTGGTCAATCGTACTCGCGCCAATCCGAGGGTTCTGCCTTTGAGGGCTCTGCTGAGGATTATGCGTCCACGGGCATTTTTGCCACCGATTGCCACTTCAACCAGTTTGCAAATGATAAGTAAGGATAGACATGGTCAGTTGTTGTAGTTGCATCGGCCTCATGTAGTCTACGTGTTGTAACTACATCTATCAATTCAGGGGTCTTTATTGCATGGCGGTTTGACAGTTTTTTGGTTTTGTTTTTCCGTGTGTGTTTGCTCTTGTTTGCTCTTGTTTGCTCTTGCCTGCCTTGTGAAGTGTTAAGTTTCCAGTTACCCGCAGCTCCGTTGATAAGAGCATGCATGGGGTTTCCTTTTTTTCCTTTCTCCTAGTATGTTTGATTTTGTTTCTGATTCGAACTTTCTTGTTGCTGCATGGTTTTGTTGAAGATTTATGCCCCGTGATCAATACAGTCATAAATTTCTGGCCATCAATTTCTGATATTCAAAATTTGTGAATTTAATGAATGCACATGCCACGGCACGAAGCACAAATCCTGCTGGGACTGTGGCGATGACGATGAGTGGGCCCGTAGGTCAGCAGTCCTGATGACTAAAATCTTTGAAATAGGACCTAGTAGTTGATTGAAAGCTAGCTGGGACCCATAGATGGCCCGGAGTCTGCCCAACTTCGGCTGGTCTGCCTGGGGCTCGAGGCTTGGGCGGTTGGTCTAGAAATCAGCCCCAAAACGGAGCCCCTGGCTCTCGGCATGGCAGGGCGCCCGCCCACACTCCGCCTCTTAGACGACACCGAGGTCAACTACCCTACTTGAGGCCGCTTCAAGCTACTCGGCAGTTGGCTTCCCGACCTCGAGGACGACCTGACGACACGGATCGGCATGGCGTGGGCGCAACTCCATGACCACCGCCGCTGGTGGAGCAACCCCGCCCTACCCCGGATCGTCATGCGTGACCTCAAGGTCTTCATTCTGACGATCCTGACCTACGGCGCCGAGACCTGGACACTGACGCAGGATCAGCTGGAGCAACGCCTCGACGGCAAGTCACCAAGATGCTGCGCAAGGCCCATCCCCTTTGGTTTGCACATTAGTAATGAGGATTTGTACGCTGATTTGCCCTGTGTTTCCCATATTCTTAGGCACAGCGGGCGCCTAGGCCTAGCCGGGCACATCAGTGGCCTGCACAGATCAGGTAGACACATCGGACAGACTAGCTGGCACCAAGCCCGCCCGGCGCCCAGCCTGGGTGTTATGTCCTTACCTGGGGTGCCCCAGGCCGCGCGAGGCAGGGCTGCCACCCGTGGACTTTTCGTGATAGACTCGGCATGGACATGTGCTACCCTAGACGTGACGGGCTCACACCCGGGCAGCCTCCTAGCTTAATTGTCTGTAATATGGAGGCAGATGGTGGCAGCTGCCAGCCTCAGCACGCTGAAGTTTCTAACCCCACGCCTTAATTTCACCTCAGCTGACGGGCGGTCTAAACACCACCTCACAGTTGGGGTGGGTTACGCACCCCATATGTAGTACCTCCGTTGGAACGCCAGAAGTTCTTCGAGGACTTGCATAGCCTTGAGGGGCGGGACCACCCCGGCCCGCCACTCCTTGGTTATGCTGCTCGACGCCAACGCCACGCTCCCCATGGGCACTGCTGGCAGTCGCTTTGCGCCTGCTGACACGGCTGCTAACGACAACACCTCCTTGTTTTCTTCATTTTTGCGGGATAGCGGGATGGTTGCTGTCAACCGGCCACTCCAGGAGCTGGAAGACACGCGCCGCGAGGCCGCTGACCGCGACCGTCGCCGCTGCCGGGTCATCCTCAGGCGCTTCGACATGCCGCCGGAGGAGACCCCAGAATCTCTTCTCGACGAGCTGAAGAAACAGCTCTTGGCGTGCATGCAGCTGCCAGGTGCGGCACTGCAGGGCGCCTACCCCCTGCCCCATCCACGGGGCAAGGCTGGGACCCCTCCAGTGGTCCTCACCTTCAGCGACATCACAGCGGACACAGCCCGAGTTCGGTTCCTCTCTCGCCGCAAGAAGCTGGTGGACACCTCCTGGTCGCTAGACAACGACCTGACGCCAGCCCAGCAGCAGCAACGCCGCGATCAGTGGCCCGACTACATCCGCCACAAGACCAACCCCGAAAAGCCCCAAGTGTACTGGCGGGGCGGGGACCTCTATGTCAACAAGAAACTGTCAAAGCCCCCCCGGGCTTCCCCGGGATAGAGCACTCCAGCTAGTTGTCTAGATGGGGGCAATCGATGACGGAATAGCTTAGGCATTACAGCACTTGAAACGATATTACATAGCGCACAGCGTTATAGTACCTTCAATTAGCTCTGGCACCTAGTGGCCAACTGGCCATCAGCTTGCGCCTTAATTAGCCGACGTCTTGAGCCCACCTCACATTTGTAGCATAAGCTATGCGTCAGCCTACCTATGGTATTGCACTGGTTGTATTGCACCCACAGTGTTGCGCCCCCGGCGGCATGATGCACCATGCCGTGGAGAGAGCGCTCTGTGGCCTGCCCACCTGCGGCAGTGAGAGAAGCTAGGGCGCCCTCCCTCCTTCTCGCTGTGTATATAGGGTTGAAGGTTCCTTTACTCTGTATTGGCACCCACGTGACGCAGTCACGTGCGTATTAATTAATGAATTAACTGCCACTTCCAACGTCCCTCACAGGACTTGGTCACTTTAATCGGGGCCCCAACGACCGTCAGGCCTGTCTGGACTACGTGGTGGTACAGCAGCCAAGGTGCACTTCGGTTCTGGATACCCAAGTGTTCGCCCCACCAGCACGGTGTGCTCTGACCCGACCGGTTGGTGCGTGCGATCGACCATTCGGCTCCGGTTCCACGCCCCCAAGCGCCGCGCCCAAGTGGCTCGTCCTGACTGGTCTGCGCTACGCCCGGTCCGGGGGGATCCTGAGGACTGGACGGATGCCGAGCACGAGCGGAACAGGCCGGGGACGACGGGCGTACCTGGAGGCTCTGGACGCCCTGGCGGACGTCGGCGCGCTGGCCCAGGGTACTCCCAACGCAGCTGTTTTTGCGGGGCCGCCGGCTTTGCGGCCCGCGCCCCGTTGCTGGCGCCGGGCCCGGCACCTGCTGGTCATGCCCCGCCGACGCCCCGGCCCGCTCTACTGCCAGGACCCCAAGGTCTTGGCCGCCCGGCACCGCCTCAAGCGTAACCGGGACCCGCTGCTGAAACCGGTGCCCAAGGCCGCCCTTGTGGAGGCCTACGCACATGCTCAGGACGCAGAGGCGACCCAGTGCATCGCGGATGCCAAGGCCTGCCAAGCTCGCAAACAGGGCAAGGACATGTGGTACCACCTCGATCGCCGCTTGGCCGCCGGCCGGTGGAGCACACCGTCGATCGGGGGACCGATGGCACAGCGCCGGTCACTGCCTTGCACACCGCTGGTTAGCCCACAATGTTTCCTTGACACTGTGGGGCTCGCGCCCCTCCCCCGCCGCTTCACCCCGAGACGGCCGCCCGTCTCGGTGTTGCCGGACCCCCCCCGCCGCCTGCGCCCCCCGGCTCCTCGGCTGCAGACTACGTCCAAGTCCCCGCCTTGCAGGAGGGCTGCCTTGCCACCAACGACGTCGTCCACCCCTCCACCTTGAAGGAATTGGACGGCGCCCTTGCTCGCCTGCGGTACGACGCGGCGGTCGGTCCGACCACCTTTCGGCTGAGCTGCTGAAGACCCCTGACCTGGCGGTGCGGGAGCTTCTGCTGGCGTTCTGCAACCGTGTCCTGCTCTCCGATGAGCCCCCGCCTGCCGAGTGGCAGACGGCCATCGATCCGAGTCACTGCTGTACAAGAAGGGCTCTGCTGCTGACCCCGGTATAACTATCGGGATGTCTGCCTCCAGAGCGCCGCGCTGAAGGTCTTCATGCGCATGATGCTGCACAAGCTCCGCGCCGCACTGGACCCCCACCTGGGTGAGTCTCAGATGGGTTTCCGACGTGACCGTAACACTGTCATGGCTGTATTTGTGGCGCGTCGGTTGATGGTGGAGGCTGAGGTGGCGTCGCATTTGCCCTGATGGTTTTCCGCTGGTCTAGCTTCATTTTTGTTGACTATACTAATAAGGCTTTCGACACGGTCCTCTGGGAGGCTCTTTGGGCCATCTTAGCTCTGGACCGAGTGCCGGCCGGCCCCCAGCGTTTATTGCTGCCATTCGCCGGCTGTATGGCGGGCTTTTGGTTCCCGCCGCACATTTGAAAGTGATGGACATCCTCCGGAGTTTTTCCTTTGCATGCATGCACCGTGTGCAGTTCTTGGACGTTTGGAATCATGGCATGGCTAACGTAATGACTGACTAGCTAGACCTTTTCAGTGGTTTTCCATTTGCGGGTTTTTCCTCGTAAATGCATGGTGGGAGAGCGATCGCATGCGCAATTTTTCCATTTGCTGCAGCAATGGTGCTCACCACTAGACACTCCCGGCCAGTTAGGCTCGAAACACACGCCCTGATCAAGCAAGCTGTTTCCGGCCCCACCGTCTAGGTCATCTAGTCGCTCTACACGTAAGCCAGCCATAACTTCAATGCACAAGGCTACGTACACATTTCCATCCCCATTCATATTCATCATCCTGAACGACTCGAACACGCGGACAAGATAACGTACGGCAGGCTCGAGCTACCATCCATGGTCCGGATTCTCCCGATTTCTGGCCAGCTGCGCTGGTTGTCTCCTTGGTATGATGAGGGCTCACAGGCAGTAGTGCGGACTGCGGAGGGCACCACCCCACCATTTCCCCTTCACCACGAGGTGCCGTGGCGAGGTTGTGTCCTGTCCCCGGCCATACCTGGGCAAATTATTGTCGTGGGTCACGTCATGCGCCAGGCACGTGCAAGCTAGGGGGTCGATCGAGCCCAGCTTGGACATCCTTAACGTGCGCGAACACGGCGGCGGCGGCCCTGGCTACTGCCTGTCCGACCTGATTTAATTATGCTGATGATACCACCCTCATCGAGCGCCCCGAGCACAGTCAGACCTGGCTGGACTCACTGGGCTTAGAGGCGCGGCCGGGCGGCCGGTGGGGTTGGAGATTAGCGTCAAAACCGAGGCGATGGTCATTGGGGCTACCAGTCGACCGCCGCGCTGCCGCGGCTGCTAGACGGGACGGAGGTCCCGTTCCGTGATCGCTTCAAACTGCTGGGGAGCCTGCTCCCCGACACCGCCGACAATATGTGGACATCCGCATCGGCCTGGCCTGGGCTAGGCATCGTTCGCTCAAAACCTACTGGCACTCGAAGGACCTGGGCGAGCACCGCAAGCGAATGCTCTTCAAGGTCGGCTGGTCCTCGATCACGGTGCTCACCTAGCTATGGCGCCGAGGCATGAGCGCTCACGGACACACTGCACATATGGCCGCCAAGCTAGACGGCACGGTAACCAGGATGCTACGCCAGGCGGCCTGAATGTAGGGTTTTCCACACATAGGTCTTTAGAATCTTTGTACCAGGGCATGCCTCGCATTTCGGACGAGATTAGGCAGCTTATAGGATAGCATTTGTAGGACATCTTGCTCGCACCATGCAGTCAGTTACAGACACTGACCTTGGCCTGGCCGGCCCCCAGCGGCTTGGCCAGCCGGGGCGTCATATTCTGACCTCGCCTGGCCCCAAGGACATTCCTATAGAAAGATGGGTAAACATGCCATGACCTACTATACCGATGCACTGTCAGCAGCTGCTGGCCGACCTAGTGGTCCCAGCCCCGTTTGAACACCACATTCACACCCTCTCTCTTGCTTGGACTGCTATGCAGAACATGCAAGAAGTCAGGTGGAAGGCGCCTTGTCCAGGCTCACACGCCAGCCCCTCTGGGCAACTGAGCCCCCTCCCCCCAAGAGTCCTGAAGGGGCGCTTTGCTGAGTAGAGTAGCTAGGGTTTTCTAGATTAGATTAGCTTAGAGTTAGATTAGTAGCCAGTTTTTGACTTTCGCGGCTTTGCCCCGACCTCCATCCATCCAGCAAGAAATATGTGCTACATGATCTCCCAACGGAGTCATGTTATAATATTTTTATTTTTATTTTTATTTTGAAATTAAATAAGAGGCATTAATTGATTAATTAGGAACAAAACTCCGTTGGGAGTATATGTAGCACATATTAGCCCTGAGAAGGGGCATATGGCTTTTTATGAAGTGAGACAACTATGCCTGGACGCAAGGCGATCCAACGCCGTGGAAGGACTAGGGTAGTTGTCTGAGAGGAAAAACGCGAAGGTCGCGGGAGCCGCAGTGTCTATCTCTAGGTAGACCTGCATGGAGGGAGAGACAGAGGGTAACAACAAGATTTAAAGGTTGATAGGGAAAACACACATACACACACACCACCACCACGACCAACACAAACAATTACCAAAACTAAGAAGGAAAAGAGGGCAAGCATACACACATACACGAAGGGGCTTAAAGAATAAGTAGTAAGGAGTATAAATTACAGAGGGAAAAAGAAAAAAGAGAAAGAAAGAAAGAAATAAGAAAAGAAAGTGTAAAAATTGATAATACGAACAATAATAAATAAAGACAAAGTAAAGAGTAATAATAATAACAAAAACAAAAACACTTTAATACACTCTTGACTACTTCCTGCATGCACCTGGGTGGGGGAATGTAAACTGCCACCTACTCTGGGTGCATGCACGAAGTGCACCTGCCCACCACTGCTGTATTCAGGCACCTAAGCCTGAGCCCGGCTGGGCGCCGACAGACTCAGGGGGCAAGATCATCATGGCTAGACAATATATTGGCTAGAGTGTGGCATCTCAGCAGAGAGCAGCTCTCTGCGTGGGCACAGCATGCTCATAGCTAAATCAAGCTAGGCATCATCTGGTGTGTGGCACATCATAGGCACACATGTACATTGTTAAATAATGCTAAGGCATCAGCTGGTAGCGGGGCCGGCCGGGGCCCATAATAGGTGTACAATGTACATGTACAACAAGGCCACGGCTAGGCCTTACTATTCTACTACAAGTGCTACTACTGCTGTATTCCCCTAAGGCCTAAGCTGGGCTGTCTGGAGGTGCCATGGGGCCGCCGGCGGGGGTCACGTGCCACTGGCCCTGAGGGCTTGTGGCCGACGTAGATGGTCGCCCCCTTCCGGTACACCGGCTTCCCCGCCGCGGTCTGCCGGAGCTGGAGGTAGGTCGGCCATAGCTTCCGTCGCCGGTGCATGTTGCTGCGCCAGGGTCAAGTCGTCGTCCAGGGTGAAGGGCGTCTTCTCGAGCCGCTTGCGGCGTCTGAGAATTAAAAGAAATCTTGTCCGCCGGGTGAGAAGAAGCGGGGGCGCCCCTGCCTTTAATACCCCGCGGGCGGGGAAGACGGTGGGCGACCAGCTCGATCTCACCAGTAAGGCCCATGCGACCAAGGATTTTGCTCTCAAACGCACGTGCAAGCTTCTCAGAATTCTCACCTTCCACCAGGTCGAAGTTCTTGACGATGACGTGGAGCCTGCGCTTGGCAAGCTCGGCCTCTTCGCCGGCGGAGGTCGAGCATCTGCTGCTGGAGCTGTGGTGCGACGGCGGAGGTGTTGGAGGTGGTGTGTCCGCCCAGGTCTGCCGGTGGGAGGAGCATCGCCAGCCGGGCCAGCGGGGGCTGGCTTGGTGGCAATGTCCTTCACTACCTGGGCGGTGAGGCCTGCATGCGGTGTTTTGCAGGACCGCCTCGATGGCGATGGCGTTGTCCTTGAGTGAGGCGCTAGTCGATGTCGCGGAGCTGGGCGGTGATGGCATCCGAGAACGGAGGTGGGGGTGGTGGCGGTGGAGGAGGCGAGGAGGGTGGAGGTGGCGGTGGAGATGGTGGAGAGGAGGGTGAGCTCGGCAGCCAGCGTGCTGCCCATGGCTGCCACATCTGCAGCGAGGGGGGCCACGTGCTGCGCGAGGGCCTCCTTTAGGAATGAGCGGATGGAGGATTCGGTCAAGGTGGTGGTAAGGGGCGTGGCGCCTAGCACGCAAGGATCGAAGATCCGGCCTGGTGCACTGTATGTCAAAAGGCTGGGCAAGAATTACAAGCAGAAGAACCTCCATGACTGAGTGCAATTATTGCGATTGAAATTTCACGGCTTCCGTACTTATGGTGAAGGGACACATGCCCAGTGACATCATCGCCGGTGAAAAGTGAGCAAACGTCCGAGCGTGCGACAAGGTTCCCAAGGATGCAAGGCTGGCCATGCAAGCAGTTCTTCAGGGAGGGCAAGAGGCAGAGGAAGCGCCACGAGCAGCTCCAGGCCTCCGTCCAGTCCATGCAGCTGGGAGCTGGATGAGCCCAATGTGTGGGACGATGGTGATGATCAGGGCCAGGCGGCGGCAAACGTGGACGGTGACGAGGTTAATCTAATGTATTTGTATAGCATGCATAGCATTTGGATTAATTTTGATGCTTTTATTAATGCTAGAATAATATGGTAACGTGCTCTGTGGTGCTAGGCTTCCACCACCCGGCCTGCTCATGCAAGTGCTTACTTTAGTTGCTTGTGAACAGTGGACCAAACATTATTGAAGCAATGCCAGTGTATGGCCCTTATATGATTGCTTGGTTGATTCCTGCATTTGCGTAGTTGTGCATTCAGTTGATTACTTGTCACAATTTGCACTATATATGAAGTCATGAACACAAGATATGGCTGTCCATTACCTTGCCATCACTCCGGCGATGGGGGTGACGAGCGGTATGGCTTCATGATCATTGATTCGTGCACTAAAACAAGGGGTACCGAATAATATCGAATATTTACCGGATTGATGTACCAAATTATTTGGTAGGCCTTAAAAACCCCACCGAATACCGAAAGTATACCGAATTAATAACGAATACTTGTTGAACACTGCATGTCGGTGGACCACGGGTCCACGACGCGGTGAGGATTCATTAATTCCAATAATTCGGCACCAGGACGCAGACATGCCCTAATTGTGGCTACCATCGAGGTATGGCTTCGGCTGTTCGGCCGCGGCCGGTGGATCGCGGTGCTCTCGGCCGATGGGAGATTCGGACTTTCGGAGTCAATGGTCACCGAAGCTGTCACCGTTAGCTGTCACATGATCAGTGGTCACGTGCATCGCGGCATCGGCCTCGAATGGCCGGACCCCGCGCAATCTCAAGAAGCCAAGAGCTTGTAAACCACAACATAAAACATTCAGAGTGGCGCCACGTGGCTCAAATAGTTAATTGCCACATGGGAGCGGACGCAAGCAGAAACACGTGGGGATGGAGCGCAATTTGCCGGTTGACAACTTGACATGGCACCTCGTGTTAATTACCTCTGAAGCCAATCGCAATCGATGAAGACGAGTTTTAGTGCAGCGCTGCTACCTGAGGGTTTATAGCCACAAGCCCTGTCATAAGCGAATTGCCCTCGAATTCTCTGATTCGGCTCTTTCGCTTTTTTTTAGCAACAGTCCATTGGCCACCCTCAAACGAGGGCCCCGCGCGAATAAGGAATCACCGTTTACTGCGATCCTACAATGTCTCGCATTTCTCGTTTGCGCCATGCGTTGAGGCATGTTTCCCGGGTGTTGGGCACAGAGGCCCCGTCGGCCGTTTCTTGCGCCGCCGCTGCCCGTTATCCAGTGGGTAGTGTGACCGCAGTTAGTAGAATCTTGCCCTTGCCCGCAAGTAGATTTGGGCTCCGCCGTGCCTATTTCACAGATGGGTACGTGCATTTCAGAAAGCAGGGGCCACAGCGAGATTGGCGACGAATTGGGATCATGACAGCCGTCGCTTGCTCCTTCGGGACTTACATATACGTCACGAATCTCGAGGTAGTCCCTTACACGGAACGACGGTAAGTGACATCTGGTTCCCCTAGTCGCGCAGGTAACGCTGAAGGGGTTAGAGTCAATACTACTACGTAAATAGGAATTAAGGTAGGGTACGTGCCCGTTTCCTCCGATAGCCACCAGCTGCCCAAGCTCTTCCTCTTGGGAAGCCTGTCGCCATACCATAGCGTCACCATTGCCAGTCGGTGTTGCTGAAACAAGAATCTTTGTCCGAGTCCCATATACGCTGCAGGTATATGTATGCTACATGTACTTGGTCCTGTACAGCACTTTTCATATGCTCTGCTGGTGCTGTGGCCCCACCATGAATTGCCGACCCCGTTGCTGCCCGCCTCCAGGCATTGCGTGCTGCCAAGTGTCGAGCAGGAAAGAGCCATGGGCGAAGAGCTCTATCGCATGGTAAGGGATCTGGGTCCCTGGTCCCTCGATGGGATGCCAGTTAGTGTGATTCTATGAATGTGAGGCTTCAGATTTTGTCTCTCCCAGGAATTATCCTATAGTAATTTAGTTGACTAACTGTAAATTATAATAACTTTATACAAGTACTTGCTTGATTACCATCATCGTTTGTATGCTCGCATCGTTTTTTGTTATGTTTGTCGTTTCTGGTTTGTTGCCTTTGCTTTGCCTTTTTGGTTAGAAAGTATCGCTCTGGTTACCATGGTTTTTTTTTTTGGTTTTTTTTTTTTTTTTTTCCTTTTTCCCACGTCAACTTTTCTGTGTGTCTCTCTGGTATGTTTCCGGGTGGTGTACGCGTCACACTGATTTCACGCAGAGGCACGTGATCCCTGATGTGTCCAAAGGTAGTTCCTGCAAGATTAAGCTGAACGCTATATATTAAATCGAACTTTGTCTGCCGCTTGTATTATTTGTATTGACGGAGCCGTCCTGTACTTACAACGCCGTGGCATGTATATGTACTGATTGTGGCGGTAGTACTGTTACTGGTTCACTACTACTGGTCATCGCGATTATTAATGGCTGGTTTGTGCTGACGAGTGTGCGCAGTGTCTCTACACTCTGCACTAGCAGGCGCACAAGTTCCTTTCTGCCCAAGGTGTTCATTTCCAGGTATCCGCGTCAAGGTATCGGTGTCATGGGATCATTTTCAAGGGATGGATCCGCCCCATGGCCCCCACCCGGTCGAACCCTGCTGTCGCTGTCGTGCCACGGGTGCCATTTGCTGTTGTATGAGGGTAGGATGCATGACCTAAATCCGAACCCTGCTGTCGCTGTCGTGCCAGCGAATGATACCACAAGTACGCTTCGCTTAAAATGGTAATGGGTGTCAGCCGCTTAAAATGGTAGCGGGCATGCTTCGCTTAAAATGGTGGGGACGTTCCTGTGGCATACCATTCGTTCGGAGCACCACCACGAGGTGCTTAGGGGGAGTTTACAACCTGGCGGTCGCCATGCTATGACCCTATGTTTGTTTCTCACTTTCACGTTTTCAGCTTGTCACGTTTTGAACTTGTCACATGTATCAACTGTCACTGTCGCAACAGATCCTGTCAGAGCATAAGAGCGAGGTGCTGCCCCCCAACCACCCCGCCGTGCGCCGACTTCATCGCGTGGCGACCGAGATCTGTCGACAAGCGGTGATCCAGAACCCGGACTGCGAGCACCTGAAGGACATGCGCTGGGAGTTCAACGTGATCCAAAGCAAGGAGGCGAACGCGTTTGTGCTGCCGGGGGGCAAGGTGGGTAGGTGGGTTTAGGGTTTAGGGTTTAGGGTTTAGGGTTTAGGGTATTTGTCACCCATCATCCCATCTGTTTCATCTCACCTTCCCCATCCGCTACATCTCACCTTCCCCATCTGTTTCATCTCACCTTCCCATCTGCTACATCTCACCTTCCCCATCTGTTTCATCTCACCTTCCCCATCTGTTTCATCTCACCTTCCCCATCTGCTACATCTCACCTTCCCCATCTGCTACATCTCACCTTCCCCATCTGTTTCATCTCACCTTCCCATCTGCTACATCTCACCTTCCCCATCTGTTTCATCTCACCTTCCCCATCTGCTACATCTCACCTTCCCCATCTGTTTCATCTCACCTTCCCATCTGTTTCATCTCACCTTCCCCATCTGCTACATCTCACCTTCCCATCTGTTTCATCTCACCTTCCCCATCTGTTTCATCTCACCTTCCCCATCTGCTACATCTCACCTTCCCCATCTGCCACATCTCACCTTCCCCATCTGTTTCATCTCACCTTCCCATCTGCTACATCTCACCTTCCCCATCCGCTACATCTCACCTTCCCCATCTGTTACATCTCACCTTCCCCATCTGCCACATCTCACCTTCCCATCTGCTACATCTCACCTTCCCCATCTGCTACATCTCACCTTCCCCATCTGTTACATCTCACCTTCCCCATCTGCCACATCTCACCTTCCCATCTGCTACATCTCACCTTCCCCATCTGCTACATCTCACCTTCCCCATCTGCTTCATCTCACCTTCCCCATCTGCTACATCTCACCTTCCCCATCTGCTACATCTCACCTTCCCCATCTGCTACATCTCACCTTCCCCATCCGCTAGATCTCACCTTCCCCATCCGCTACATCTCACCTTCCCCATCTGCTACATCTCACCTTCCCCATCTGCTACATCTCACCTTCCCCATCTGCTACATCTCACCTTCCCAATCTGCTACCCCATCGGTCACATCTCACCTACCATCTCTCATAAGCGGTTTCAATACTCGATAGTTGTGTGCTCGATTGCACGTATTATATCATAGGGCGCCGCCAGAAGGGGGGCGAGGCGGATGGTGAGGGTGAGGAAGGTGAGCGAATGATAATCAATTATTCTCTGGTGCATGTACTTGAAGGCTCGCGATACCGTGTGTCCCTAGGCCCTGGACCTCGCAGGCAAGTGCGTCGTGGTGCCGGGGGGCGTGATGGTCAAAGGTAATAGCCACACACCTCTTGCCAGAGGTTCATAATGTTAAGGATTCAAGTATTACCAGAATGGCAGGCCGGTTAGGCGTCCTTACAAACCTCTTCAAAGTGAACTTCGTGTTGGTATTACTTCTGTGTGTCATGCAAAAATATGCTTGTTGGTCTCACCTTAGCAATAGGTAGACAAACTCCTGGAAGTTGAGTTGTATTTTTATTTATGATTTATTACTTTATTGTATGAATTAGAGCTGCTATGTTGCATGAGGGCCGTTTGGAATGCCTGCGTTTTCTTCTTGGTTCTCACGTCCCTTCCTTTGGTTATGTCCTTGTTGCTTCTCATGCCCCTTCCTTTGATCTCCCGCGGCGAGCTTGCGCCCAGGTGGTCGTCTTCTCCTCCCTGCTGCACGCATTCAATGACGATGAGCTGGCGGCCGTGGTGGCGCACGAGGTGAGACGAGCATACCTTTTTGCAGGTGAAATGTAGCGATGCGACAAGCCAGCCGTTACCAAAATTAATGTGGTAGCGCACGAGGTGAGATGGGCTTGGGTAGTAGTAGGTGAAACCGTGATCTAACATCCTGGTAATAGCGGCGTTGACCGCCTCCGCACGCTCAGGTACAGGCATGAGGCATCATATCCCCGCCCCGCTGGTGAATGACACCCACCGCCCGCAGACAAGTAGGCAGGCGGAGGCTGTTGTATAGGAATCCGGAGCGGATTCACAATCAGCCGGTGTGTACTTGGGGTGATCTGGATCCGCCCCCAAAACGCCCTCCCCAACGCGGGCCGACAGTTCCCTCAACACGAGAACCGCAAGGTGCGGTATACAAGGGGGCGGGGGGTCGCCTGGTACGAAGTTGCAAGGGCGATTATTGACAATCAGCCGCTGACGACCATCTGGCTTCCCTACGGCGGAAGCGCCATTCACTGTGGGCGGCCCCTCCTGAAAATATC
The DNA here is from genome assembly GCA_009746045.1 of Mesostigma viride. Taxonomy (NCBI): domain Eukaryota; kingdom Viridiplantae; phylum Streptophyta; class Mesostigmatophyceae; order Mesostigmatales; family Mesostigmataceae; genus Mesostigma; species Mesostigma viride. The sequence goes on along the minus strand of RPFO01000667.1, from coordinate 433,908 downwards.
CACCCAAAATCCCCCGCTCCACACACACAATTCAAACACGCGGGACCTCCAATACGACACCTGCCCGCTACGCGCGTGGACTTGTGCGTGATCCATTCGACCGGACACGGCCTCCGCACCATTTTACTCACAAGATCTCCCCACCCGGAGGTAGCAGGTCTAGCACGTCCCCTTGGCCGCCTTCCTCCGGACCAGGCAAGGCCAAGTGTGCGGCATCGAGCGGTCCATTCGGTGCCCCTTCAGACTACTCGCCCCTATCCACTCCCGACCCTACAAGTGCCGCTCGCGCAAAATGCTTTTCACATAATCGTGTTTGCTGCACGGCGCTGCATTCTCAGCTCGGCAGGTTAGTCATAGATATAATGAGAATAGCTCACCAAATGTCGGTCCCCGACATAGTAACTATACCTGAGCAGTTGAGGTTATTCATAGATACATTGAGAAATGAGAATAGGTCATCAACTAGCGATAGCGCTGTGGCTTGGAGAGGGCGCCGGTCGGTGCTTAATCCCCTGAAGAATAAGGTTTTTTCTGAAGGCTTTCCCATGCTTTTCTTGGCTGCATGCATATCTTGTTCAGCTATGGTTGGCAATTTTTCCTGAATGGGTCTCCTTGGTTCGCATCGCCATCGTATCTCGGCGCAGGTGAGCCATTAATTAATTAATTAATTAGAAACATAGCTCCTTTGGGAGTATATGTAGGTGAGCCATTAATTAATTAGTTAATTAGTAACATAACTCCTTTGGGAGTATATGTAGGTGAGCCATTAATTACTTAGTAAATTAGTAACATACCTCCGTTGGGAGTATATGTAGGTGAGCCATTAATTAATTAATTAATTAATTAATCAATTAGTAACATACCTCCGTTGGGAGTATATGTAGGTGAGCCATTAATTAATTATTTAATTAATTAGTATAACATAACTCCGTTGGGAGTATATGTAGGTGAGCCATGCGGTGGCGTGTTCCAATCTTATCTTAAGGGCATTTTCCAATGTGCATGTCATCATAATTATGGCCGCAGGTGGGCCACACAGTCCACATGTTTGGTATTCTTTTCTTTGTTATCAATATACTGTATATTTGGTATTCTTTTCTCCGTTGCCAATACACTGTTTTTTCCTATTGTTATCATCATATTTGGCCGCTGCCAGAAATGGGCCGCATGGTCGCGCACCACACCTATGTGGGTATGGTTATACCTTGTTGCTAACAAGCCTTTTCCCCCTGGTGTCATCACCCTACGTGGCCGCAGGTGGGCCACGCGGTCGCGCGCCACAACGCCGAGTCGCTGACGTCACGCTCCCTTATCAACCTCCTCAAGCTCGTCCTCTTTGCAGTGACGGGCATACACCCTGGAGGGGTCGGCACGCTGCTGGACATCGGCCTCACGCTCCCCTTCTCTCGCAGGTAAATGGATAGAGATGGTTGTAGAGATGGCGGCCCTTTTTCTTTTTCCTTTTTCCGACCACGACTACCACGTAGTAAGGCAGTCGGGAGTGGGCGGACAAGAGTGGGCGGAGCTCCAGGTTTTTGGTAAGCAGAGGGCGGGGCTATTATTGTTGTTATTAGTATTGGTAAGCAGAGTATTGGTAAGTAGAGTAAGGAAATGAGAGTTAGTTGTTGCATTACAAACCTGGCTAGCTGCATGTTAATAATTGATAATATAAGAGCCCAGTTGTGTAATGGGGAAATTACAGGTAGGGAAGGGCCTAGCGTTTCCCTCTTTTTTCCCCTTATTAGATTGATCTTCCTCTTATTTCCCCATAGGATATGCCCTGCTAAGCCGTGTCCCTATTTCTTTGTGGTCCTCTCTTCTTTGTCCCTGATGCGTTCTGTAACGCAGCCCCTACTGCGCACTTAGGTCTAGTGGTGAGTCATCTTCTATAGATTCAGCAATATCGGACATATTGGCACCCCTCTCCGGTAAAGAGGTTTTTCGCAGTTGGGCTGTTTCGAAACGTGAAGTGAGATGCCTTCGGATCGGGAGACTCACACAGCCGGGAAATCATGCCAAAGGTCCTATGTTCGATTCCTTGCTGGTAGCTTCTAGGCTTTCTTACTTTCTGTGTTCCGCGGAATCTCAGATTTGGGCAGCTAGCGTTTTCACGTTTGTTGCTTTCTGACGACAATGGAACGCAGCCCCTGATTGCATTGCCTGCTCATCCTTTCCGATGCGCGCCGCTTATCCCCTTTCTGCTGGCATCCGTCTTCCCGGCGCTCGTTATCTCGCTGGCAGGTGGGAGTCCTATCGTTCTTGTTGTTTGGGACCGTGGCTCGACCTAGGTTCGTGTTTGCGCTCACGCAAGGGCTGGAGGCAGAAAGGCAGACCTCTTTGGCTAGCTGTACATGGCGTATGTTCTGACTTGCTTGGTCTTCATTTATTTATTTGTTAATTATTATTATTATTATTATTATTATTATTATTATTATTATTATTATTTGTGTGTGCGTGTGTTGTGTGCGCGCGTTCGTGTCCTCGTTTTCGTTTTTATTGGGTGGCACTGGTTTTATAACTGCAGGCAAGAGCTGGAGGCGGACCTCATCGGGTTGCTGCTCATGGCTTCGGCATGCTTCAACCCGTACGGCGCAGCGAGCGCGCACAAGGTCGGTTGCATCCGGCTCTTGCGCAAGATGTTTCTTTCGACAGTACTTTAAAAATATTTTTTTTTCCTTGTTATCGTGACCGTCATGTGTACTCATGGTTTGTTTATCCATCCTTACTGTTTGCTGGTCATAGCTGTCTGTTAGCATTGTTACTGTTTGCTGGTCATAGCTGTCTGTTAGCATTGTTACTGTTTGCTGGTCATAGCTGTCTGTTTGCATTGTTACTGTTTGCTGGTCATAGCTGTCTGTTAGCATTGTTACTGTTTGCTGGTCATAGCTGTCTGTTAGCATTGTTACTGTTTGCTGGTCATAGCTGTCTGTTTGCATTGTTACTGTTTGCTGGTCATAGCTGTCTGTTAGCATTGTTACTGTTTGCTGGTCATAGCTGTCTGTTAGCATTGTTACTGTTTGCTGGTCATAGCTGTCTGTTAGCATTGTTACTGTTTGCTGGTCATAGCTGTCTGTTAGCATTGTTACTGTTTGCTGGTCATAGCTGTCTGTTAGCATTGTTAGTGTATGCTGGTCATAGCTGTCTGTTAGCATTGTTACTGTTTGCTGGTCATAGCTGTCTGTTAGCATTGTTACTGTTTGCTGGTCATAGCTGTCTGTTTGCATTGTTACTGTTTGCTGGTCATAGCTGTCTGTTAGCATTGTTAGTGTATGCTGGTCATAGCTGTCTGTTAGCATTGTTACTGTTTGCTGGTCATAGCTGTCTGTTAGCATTGTTAGTGTATGGCGCTCAGTATTCTGGCCATCTGCTCGCCCGTGGCCCCGCCTGCTTCGACTTCCCCTGTCACCTGTGGATGTACGTGCTGACACACGCAGAAGCTGGGCAAGATGGCAAAGGACCCTGGCGTCCCCTCCTTCCTCAGCACACACCCACACACCGAGTACGTACCTCGTCCTCGCTTTCATTATCAATGCTCGCAACTTCGCGACGTTGCCCCTCCAGAACTAGAATCGCAACAGTTGTCACAATAACAAACGTTATGGCTGTTAATGGATCAATCAGATAACTATTAACCGTGTGTGAAATCCTCATGAGCACTCACGCACGTAGTACGTTTCTATCGTCTTCATTTTTTTCCCATCATAGCGGCACGCTCATCATATTGAACGCTCTTCCGGGAGTGACATTGTGCATATTTCCCTCCTAGACATTTAGTGCCTTCTTTCCTCAGCACCCACACCCACACACCGAGTACTTCTACTATTAGAAGTAATAAGTCTTCGCTCTTATTCTACTAGAGGCACAGTCGTCACTCTTTTCACTACTAGAACTAGGCAAATCTGACCACTTACTTCTGTGGAAGGATCGCCCACGTGAACCCAGGATGCGCACAAACTTGTGACCAATTCTACCATAGATTCGCGAAGTCTAGCTTCTAGCTTCTCTGAACGTCCACTTGGCTGCTGGCAGCAGTGCCTAGCGCCCCAGTGAGCGTTCGGATAAATGTTCAGTACAATACGTGTAGACTAGCTGGAAAATGTGCCGCCTTCTGGCGCACGGCAAATCAATAGTCAGCATGCGGTGGCCATTAAGAACGTTAGTTGCAGAAATGGGCTTCAAGAGCTGTGATAGTTGTTGCATTCAGTTATAGCTGGAGGCTTTCCCTCATGGGCAATGAAGCCTTATTGATTCCATGCATGCCCGTATATTGGTGGGGGCTCCGAGTGTGACCCAATTTTGCAACCATGGCGATGCGGGCCGTGGTGCCCGCAACCCTGTAAGTAGAAGCGAGAGAGCTAGATCCATCCACCCCATCCCATCTTCACCCCCCCTGAGGACTTTTGCTTACGTGACACAGTCTACTTGTACATTAATTACTTAATGCCCGAACGTGCATTAACGCCTGGGCGTGTACATAAATAAATATAATATAAATAGATTAAATAATTACTAAATAAATTAATTAATGCCTGTACGTTCAAGGTCTCCCATTTCTAGCGTATTTGCATGAGTGCATATGCGTGCTGGCGTGCGTGTGTGTGCATGTGTGCGTGTGTGCGTGTGTGCGTGTGTGCGTGTGTGCGTGTGTGCGTGTGTGCGTGTGTGCGTGTGTGCGTGTGTGCGTGTGTGCGTGTGTGCGTGTGTGCGTGTGTGCGTGTGTGCGTGTGTGCGTGTGTGCGTGTGTGCGTGTGTGCGTGTGTGCGTGTGTGCGTGTGTGCGTGTGTGCGTGTGTGCGTGTGTGCGTGTGTGCGTGTGTGCGTGTGTGCGTGTGTGCGTGTGTGCGTGTGTGCGTGTGTGCGTGTGTGCGTGTGTGCGTGTGTGCGTGTGTGCGTGTGTGCGTGTGTGTGTGTGCGTGTGTGCGTGTGTGCGTGTGTGCGTGTGTGCGTGTGTGCGTGTGTGCGTGTGTGCGTGTGTGCGTGTGTGCGTGTGCGTGTGTGTGCGTGTGTGCGTGTGTGCGTGTGTGCGTGTGCGTGTGTGCGTGTGCGTGTGTGCGTGTGTGCGTGTGTGCGTGTGCGCGTGTGCGCGTGTGTGCGTGTGCGCGTGTGCGCGTGTGTGCGTGTGTGCGTGTGTGTGTGTGTGTGCGTGTGTGCGTGTGTGCGTGTGTGCGTGTGTGCGTGTGTGCGTGCGTGCGTGCGTGCGTGTGTGCGTGTGTGCGTGTGTGCGTGTGTGCGTGTGTGCGTGTGTGCGTGTGTGCGTGCGTGCGTGCGTGCGTGCGTGCGTGCGTGCGTGCGTGCGTGCGTGCGTGCGTGCGTGCGTGCGTGCGTGCGTGCGTGCGTGCGTGCGTGCGTGCGTGCGTGCGTGCGTGCGTGCGTGCGTGTGTGCGTGTGCGTGTGTGCGTGCGTGCGTGTGTGCGTGTGTGCGTGTGTGCATGTGTGCATGTGTGCATGCGTGCGTGCGTGTGTGTGCATGTGGGTGTGTGCATGCGTGTGTATGTGTGTGTGTGTGTGTGTGTGTGTGTGTGTGTGTGTGTGTGTGTGTGTGTGTGTGCGTGCGTGTGGGCAGGCGGGCGGGCGGGCGGGCGGGCGGGCGGGCGGGCGTGTGCAAGCGCCCCCCGGTTGTGCTTTCTCAGGCATGTGCCAGTTGTATCATGGATATGTTGCTGGTACCAACGTACAATGGAGCGGTGACATTTGATACCCCCTCCATTGTGGAGATTCTGCCAGCTAACTGCAAACTGGTCTGCATCGTGGCCATTCACTGGCTTGATGGTTGCAGGGAGCGGATCAAACAGCTGACTTCACCCGAGGCAATGGCAAGGGCCATGCAAATGCAGCAGTTATACTGCCAGGAGCCCACCCCAACTTTGGTTTGGGAGATTCCTATTGAATGAGAGCTAGGTGTTGTGGTGTCTTTCTTGAATGAACTACCAGTAAGAGAAGCTATACAACTTGCCAACTGCCCGTTTGGACCGCAATACTATCAAAGAGACAACCAGCGCAGGCCAGAAATCGGGAGAATCCGGACCATGGTAGCTCGAGCCTGCCGTTATCTTTTCCGCGTTTTCGAGTCGTTCAGGATGATGAAGATGAATGGTGATGGAAATGTGTATCCTTGTGCATTGAAATTATGGCTGGCTTACGTGTGGAGCGACTAGATGACCTAGACGGTGGGGCCGGAAACAGCATGCTTGATCAGGGCGTGTGTTTCTAGCCTAACTGGCCGGGAGTGTCTAGTGGTGAGCACCATTGCTGCGATCGCTCTCCCACCATTTACGAGGAAATACCCGCAAATGGAAAACCACTGAAAAGGTCTAGCTAGTCAGTCATCACGTTAGCCATGCCATGATTCCAAACGTCCAAGAACTGCACACGGTGCAAAGGCAAAAAGCCGGAGGACAGCACTTTCAAATGTGCGGCGGGAACCAAAAGCCCGCGGATGCCAGAAAACATCGTGTTGCGGCAGCGACGCGACGATGTGGACAACGAATCCAGTGCCAAGCTCGGAACGGCCGCAAAGGAGATCTGGCATCACAGGGTTCAGATGTGCGGAGATACTATGCGATCCAGCCGGTCCACGACCTGTTTGTAGAGCTTGTGCCAAGGGGCAGCACCGAACAGATGTGGGTGACGTTGCAAAAAACATCGGACTTGACGGAGCATAATGGCTCGGTCATAGTCTTTGACCAATAAACGCTGCAAGAGTTCAACAAGAGTCGTGATGAAATCAACACGATAAGAACAAAGACGGGAAAAACGATGTAACTGAGAAAGAACAACACCATATTTTGCTGTGTGGGAAAGGAGACTGTGAATATCGGGGTAACGAATAAAAGGAATTTGCTGGTATTTAGGATCCTTGCGCTTATCATAGATAGCCGTACGCCAGCCCTTCTTGTTATGGGTAATGTTAAGATCGAGGTAATTGCAATGAGTATCCTCCGACGTGAGCTTTAATGTGAGGGACGCTTGCGGGTAGATGCCAGGCAGACCAGCGGTGATATACAAATGGGTTGCGAAATCAGGGTTGTCGAAAGCGATGACATCATCAATGTATCGACATGTATGGATAAAACGCCTGATGAGAACATCATCGTTTGAGGCAATGAGATTCTCCATGAATGCAAGCTCATAAGTGTATAGATAGAGGTTTGCAAGGAGCCCGGCACAGTTAGTGCCCATAGGGATGCCGATAGCTTGTTGGTATACATTGCCCGCAAAACAGATGAAGGTGTTATCAACAAGATAAGAGATCCAATGGACAAGGTCAGCCTTCGTGATAATATAATTATAACCATCCCGCACGATAGCACCTGCCGCGATCCCTGAGAGCCACGTTGCCGTGGGCTTGGTCTGAGAAACACGCACGTGCAGGTGGTTGCGCCCGTGAGGCCTACGTGCATACAGACGAGTAAGGAGGCTATCTAAACGAGCTTTCAAATCGTGCAAATCTAGTGTGGTATATAGAGTGGTGAAATCATAGGTGGCTATGGGCATAGGTATACGTTTCTCTGCTGCTGTCTTAGAACGGCTAAGGGCGGCAAGGCGTAGGCGTACTTGGGCTGAGTCTATGACGATCCAACTACCAGCGCATTCATACCCGGCATTCGACAGCACCTCCACCCATAATGCATTGGCTTCGGGGAGAAGAGCATTCAAAGCATGGCAGATGAGTTTCGAGAGAGGCATCAGTGGGGCTGAATGCGACGCAGCAATGGTGCGCAAAGCAACAGGAGTTTTGTGCAGCTTAAGAGTGAGATACAGATATGGGAACGTAGTGGTGGTGGCGCGTCGCTGCCGCTTAAGGAATGCCCGAGCAAAAATGTTTTGGCTGTGCAGAAAAGCCCGATGAGCAGCGGTGATACTGGCGGTGGACTGTGCACGCTGAACATAGGTAGGGCTGGACGCCAACTCGTGTTGCAAAGTAGCAAGGTAGTGCTTCTTGCATATGAAAGCAAAGTTGTTGGCACTCTTGTCAACACACGTGATGATAAAGTCCTGCTTGAAGTGGTCAAGAAGTGCTTTATCTGTGGTGTTGAGCCAGGTGGTGCGGTGGACCTGCTGGAGACGGTAATCAAGCCTGGTGAGACGTGCATTGCATTCGTGAATGACGGCGCGAAACCACGGTTCCATGGCAAGGGGAGCAAGCTGTAGGTCCGTGCTCATGGCATTGCAAAATTTGCGCAGTGATGTGGAGAGCAGTGCATTCACCTCTTTGGCACACGTGCGCTGGACCCACGGCCGAAACTTGGTGCCTTTGGCAAAAAGGTCTACAAGCGTGTGGCTCGGCAGGATGCTGAGGTCAGCGGTCATGACGTGCTGTGAGGTGGGATCAAGGGACTATGGCCAGGATATGGTGCAGATTGCACTGACTGACATACATAATACACCACCATATTTATAGGGCAAGTACTCTCTGCCCCGCTTAATTTAATCAATTAATTAACAAGAATCACGGAGACTGATTACTTAATACGTGACTGCATGCGTCACGTGAGCATAAGTCCTCAGTGGGAGGGGAACATGGGATGGAATGGATGACGCTAGCTATCTAGTTCCTAGTTACAGGATTGTGGGCACCACGGCCCAAATCGCTAAGAATGCCAAACTTGGTCACATGCAGGAGCCCCCACAGACTTGGGGGTGGTCTCCTTCATCACTACTTGCCATCCATCCTTGCGAACCATCTGCCTCCATCCATATGTTACAGATCGACAAACCAGGAGACTGCCCGTGTGTGAGCCCGTCTCGTCTAGCTAGGGTGGCACATGTCCATGCCTAGTCTATCACGGAAAGTCCACGGCCGGGTGCATGGCGGCCCTCATGCCGCGCGCGGCCTGGGGCACGCCAGGTGAGGACAAAACGTCCAGGCTCGGGGCGGGCTTGGTGCCAGCAAGTCTGTCTGATGTGTCTACCTGATCTGTGCGGGCCACTGAGGTGCCCTGCTAGGCCCAGGCGCCTGTGCCTAAGAATGTGGGAAACTTAGGGCAAATCAGAGTACAAATCCTCATTACTAATGTGCAAACCAAAGGGGATGTTAAGGGCCTTGCGCAGCATTAAGCATCTTGGTGAGGCTGCCGTCGAGTCGTTGCTCCAGCTCTGCGTCAGTGTCCAGGTCTCGGCGCCGTAGGTCAGGATTGTCAGAATGACAACCTTGAAGAGGTCACGCTTGACGATCCGGGGTAGGGCGGGGTTGCTCCACCAGCGGCGGTGGTCATGGAGTTGCGCCCACGCCATGCCTATCCGTGTCGTCAGGTCGTCCTCGCAGACGTCGGGAAGTGAACGTAGACTGATCACAGGCCACATATGATATAATCACGCTGTCCCGTCGGGGTACCGCGGATCACTGGTCACCTAGTATGATGATGGTGTAGGTGGCAGGCCACTGACACGTACCCCTTGTCAAGGAGACAACCAGCGCAGTCCAGAAATCGGGAGAATCCGGACCATGGTAGCTGGAGCCTGCCGTTATCTTGTCCGCGTGTTCGAGTCGTTCAGGATGATGAATATGAATGGTGATGGAGATGTGTAGCCTTGTGCATTGAAATTATGGCTCGCTGGCCCCTTATGATGATGGTTCACTGGCCTCATATGTTTGTAAGTAAGGGCCGACTCACACGGGTCGCGATCCGTGGTTCGTACGGTCATGGTCTGCGAACCGCTTTGCCGAGTGGCATCGAACTTTCTGCCACGTGGAACGGAAATGGGTTGGCGAACCGGTCGCATTTACACGGCGGGTTACGGGCGTTTGGCTTGTTCAGATAGATAAAGATTGGTAACATTACCTCTTTTGCTTAAGTTTCCGCACTTTCCACGCTTTTCCGCACTCCTCCACAAACTCCTCGTTGTTGCCACCTGTCCTTGGATTGACACATGTACAGTGGGATATCTACGATATCGTATTCTGAACATTCGGCGGTATCCCGTGTTTATTGGTCTTTACTGGGCGATACTAAATTCTAGCGGGCGAGACCGGCTTCGCTGGATCGAAGCTGTCCAGTTTTCTTCAGCACCCTGCCGTGCTGGTCCTACGCCGACTGAATTTGTACCATCAATTTCTGTACTTACAGGTATCTTTCGCACTTGTCAGGTTCGATTCACGGACACGTGGACTGTTCGCTCGCGAACATGGTTTGCGACACGATTTTCCGCGAACCATGGCCGTTTTCTGTCACTATCCGCCGACGCCGTGAGAAGATTCCTGCCACGTATGACAAGAGTGCTCACGAACTACGGATCGGGACCCGTGTGAGTCGGCCCCAAGAAAGTAAGTACTTCCGTGTCATGCGCATGGGCATGCCATGGAGTACTATGCTAATCTCATCAGCAAGAGCCTCATATGTGCAATGCGTATACAGTACAGTATATATGCGTCCAGGCATAGTCGTCTCACTTCATACACAATTTCAACTCAATCCAATTATAATATTATGGAATTATACTTATTAAACACGCGCTTCCGTTGGTGAGTCACGGAGCACCATAATACAGAGTTAAAGTGCTTTCATCCCCGTATGTTGCACGCCGGGAAGGGAGCGGAGACACCCGTCTTCCCTCATGCCCGGGGGCAAGCCACAGCTGCAATCAAATAACTACGCACGAGGGAAGTCCGGCATCTTATGGAAGCTACGAGATTGATCATGCATGAACAACTAGTTTTTCAGATGCAGATACGACAAAGGCCTAGAAAAGCGGAATACAAACCCAGGGTTTAAAGCCTTGCGAAGTGGGATCGAGGCTGGCTTGAGCTTTCACGCGGTCCACCATATCTGCAGAACTTAACCAGGCCTGGACCGGGCCACCATTTTACATCTCATGGATGTATACAAGGGACACGATGTACAAGGCTGTGCATCTCATTCGGTGTAGCCCAAGACTCTGATCATGACGATTGACCTGGTCCATGCACGTCATCATTGCATACAACGCTAATTCACCTGCCTCAGAAGCCGTAGCCTTGCCTCCATGGCAATGGCCGTGTGGAATGAAGAGGCATTAGTGGCATACATGGTGGTAAGAAGGGAGGTGGACACCTGTCGCTGAATCTCAGAACAAACTGGATACTTGCACTACTATCTCAAATCGCGGTCGAGAACCGCCGCAGTCTCCAATGGCACATCTCCCACACCCTGTTGCACCATTCTGTTAGCTCGGCTGTTGGTGTAGCTCAAGAAAGCATTCCACAGGAGGCCGCACAGGTTGACGTAAAGCACCCTTGCCGCCGGGGGCACGAACATGAAGTTGCTCAGGTTGGCGGGCGGCCAGAAAATCCACCTGCGCCAGACGCAAGGTTCACAACTATGCAAATTATGTTACTATGTTGAGTTCAATAAGACAAGGTTGGCGGGTGGCCAAACTATCCACATGCGCCAGGTGCGAGGTTGACGATGCCACAGTGACTTATAAAAATGGCACGGACACTTCAGGAACTGATGCATCCAAATAATCCAATCCCTCGCCAGCAGGGCCTGATATGTCACGTATCCGAGAGGGGTATGGGGTATGTCAGAGAGAGGGCCTGATATGTAATGTGTCTGAGAGGGGTATGGGGTATGTCAGAGAGAGGGCCTGATATGTAATGTGTCTGAGAGGGGTATGGGGTATGTCAGAGAGAGGGCCTGATATGTCATGTGTCTGAGAGGGGTATGGGGTATGTCAGAGAGAGGGCCTGACATGTAATGTATCCCAGAGGGGTATGGGGTATGTCAGAGAGATCAGAGAGGGCCTGATATTTGTATCAGAAGGAAAGAGATAAGTCATTTGCGTGATAGAGTAAAAGAGGTGTGTTCCGTGATCTAATTCATGCAACGACCCAACAATAAGCATGTTATATATTATAAATAACTTATATGATCATCTTATGTGTGCAGTAAAGGGTCACCTGCATGGGCCTCAGTCAGGTTGCGACTATTCAGGTCCTGCAAGGCAAACACGTCATTCATACCAAGGTCGTTCCTTACCCCACTGTGTATGACGCGGGCAAGCATGTCCTAATACAACTTGCTGGCGTCTGTCATGATATGATTGATTATATATTAAGTATATAGAGTAGTAGTATACATATTTGATGGTATTGGTTACCACACAGCGTATGGCGCGGGCCAGCTCTTAATTCACACTTAATTAGATAGTTGTAAATCTGTCAAGCCATGCTATATATGGCGTTGCTTACCCCGCCGTGTATGCCGCGGGCCAGCCAGCCTTGACCTTCTCCAGACACGTGTGAGCGTTTGCACCCTCCAGCCATCCCATGTAGGGGAAGAAGAGTGCGAGGTAGACAGGGAACATGGTGACCTGCGCGGACGCAGTGTACGGCGACGGGGTATAGTGACCATGTTGGGGTGTACAGTGACCATGTGAGGGAAGAAGAGTGCGAGGTAGACAGGGAACATGGTGACCTGCGCGGACGCAGTGTACGGCGAAGGGGTATAGTGACCATGTTGGGGTGTACAGTGACCATGTGAGGGAAGAAGAGTGCGAGGTAGACAGGGAACATGGTGACCTGCGCGGACGCAGTGTACGGCGAAGGGGTATAGTGACCATGTTGGGGTGTACAGTGACCATGTGAGGGAAGAAGAGTGCGAGGTAGACAGGGAACATGGTGACCTGCGCGGACGCAGTGTACGGCGACGGGGTATAGTGACCATGTTGGGGTGTACAGTGACCATGTGAGGGAAGAAGAGTGCGAGGTAGACAGGGCCCACTGCGCGCACCAGATGACGCACCAGCGACAACGGGGCTGCCGTTATGCTTACATTTGTCACGGGCGACGGGGGAAAACGATAAGGTTTGATGGGGCGATACAGCGGCGGTCAGGGGACGTGTTTAAGGAGCAAAGGGCAAAGGGACAGAGTGACCTGGGCGCATGATAGCAACCGAGTATACTACTGATGGTGCCGATGTGGTATACTGGAACCTGCACGGCTGGTTTGCTTGTATACAAAAACTTGCACGGCTGGCTTGCTTGTATACTGAAACCTGCACGGCTGGTTTGCTTGCGCGGATGACGTCGCATCCCTTCGCTGCTGCTTCTCTTGCTCCCTTCGACAACTGTATGCATTCCCTACTTTAGCCGTAAACAAGGAAATTACACATGCAAAAATAGCATGAGTTCCGTTCTCCAAGCAGTGGCACCTGAGTGCCACGTGGCAGAAACAACACAGTGCGTGGTGGACCCCTCCCTGAGGGGCTGTGAGGGTTGAGTTGAAACGCGAACACTGGTCCGCCACGTCATTAATTAAGATAATTTCTAATCACTTCTGCACAACCAGTGTTCACAGATTAGTTCACACTTGGTAATTTATATGCCTATTTTGGCTGTTTGCGCATCAATTCACACGTCGGTGCTCACGCATGACGCACTAATGTCACTTGACACAACAGTTCAGTGTACACGCATGATTCGCTAATTTTACCCGACACAACAGTTCAGGGTTCGCAAGTGAGTTCAAACGGCGGTAAAAGAGTTTACACACGTTTGTGTTCACGCACGCACCTGCCCAACCAGCGTTTTCAGGAGCGCCGTCCGGAAGACCTTGGACGGTCCGTACCGGGTATCGAGCCACCGGAAGCCGTGATAGAAATAGGGGCCGTGGAGCGTGAGTCCCAGGATGCCGAATCGCGACACTCTGGAGAAATTGGCATGCGCAGCGTGGTTGCGTTCCGGGTTTTGGAGCAGCCAGCACGCAGATGGATGGGAGGACATGCATCATGCTGCTTTATAGTTAGTGCGTCAAATAGTGATGTAGTAAATAATATAGTGACACAGTAATATCATTACATAGCAATATAGTAAGTATGCCATATGAATATGGCAACCAGCGCAGGCAGAAATCTGGAGAAAGTCATATAGTCACATAGTAAGTAGTAATGTGAATACAGAATAATTACCCTGAGTACATGTCTGTGTCATTTGTGCGTGCGTGTGCGTGGTATTCGGAGTACCGAAAAAGAAAGCATTCAACGGTGTAATGACAAGCCACCCCAGTCGGGAAATGCATATGATATTGCCCGGGAGTTTGTGTATTCTGCTCTGTGTTTTCACACGCACGAGCATTCTAGCACACACGCACATGCGCACACACATGCGCACACATGCACACGAGCATCCACACACGCATGCGGACACGCACACGCACACACACGCGCGCACATACGAATACTTACACTTGACTGGTCCCAGGGAGAGCCACCAAGAGGGCTAGAAGGGCCGAGGGGGGAGAGGATTCTGGCCTGCTGGCATGGAAAACTGTTCAGGAATCTCCTGTACAACTCCCGCTTCACAAGGTGACCCCTGAGCCCGAGCACTAATTTGCTACAATAGCCAACAAACATGCTTGCACTTGATGTAGATCATGTTGGCAACCAGAGACATTGAACAATGTAGCAGCATCGTTGATTTGGCAGGTGGATTGACCAGCTCCCCTTGGTCTGCGAACTCGACGATGAGTAACCGACCCCCCTCCCCTCCCCCAAGTGACTGCATGGACCAATGATCCATTATTGCTCACGGTGAGTAATTGAGTATATACCCAACTATATATTCAAATTTATCTTCAACTATATTTAGTAAGTGTGTTACGTTGCTTCAAGGGCCGTTGGTAGGCGAAATTACGTCCAAGGCAAAACCTACAAGTTTTGCATCCCATAAAGAAATGATTAGGGTTAACATAAGCCTATCTTTCTAACCGATTCGTAAGCTTGCAGCGCAGGCGCCGTAAACAATTAAACCGCGAGCTCGCATAAGGGAAAAAGAAATACAGGAATGGCCGTTGTGATCTATAGCGCACCTTTCCGTATCTATTGCCGTAAGTCGATCTGCGATCGACTTTTTTAGTGAATCTGCTTGGATCAGCTGACAGACGACATCGCCTGATCCCATCACGACAGACGATGTAAGCATTGCCTTCCCAAGCTGGGGAGTAAAAAGAGATCTCAGCTGTCGGAGAGCCATTCGAACTCCAGCGTTCATGCTAAACGCAGTCGTGGTGTTGCAGGTGTTCCCACACGCATCCCATCAAAGCATGTCCTACTGATCAAGCAGCACATCCACAGATAATGAATGCCCAAGCTGTGCTGGACAAAATTTTCAGCTAATTCCGGGCAGGACTTCCCCCACTATGGTAACCGGTCTGCATATCTAGCTCGCCCTAGTGTCGGTGTCCGACCAGGTATTGCCAATTGCTTGCCTCGCATAGACCTACTATAGTGTTCCTACATATCTCCTGCCTTGGAACCCATTTATTTGCTGCCTCGACCAGATAATTGCATCTCCGGGGAAGGAGACGCAGGGTAGACCATGGCGTGTCAATGGTTTTGCTGTTTCAAGCATTTTTGCCACGTGTCTGCGTCCACGCCTATGTGGCCAGTTGACTTCCAATTCTTCCTTCGGCAACAGAAAATGTGCATTCCGGCTTCCGCATCAAGCGACCGCTGCCAGCATTATCACGGCTTGTATGCTGTGCCTTGCGCTGAAAATAAATCAATGAGCTCCTCACGTGACAACCTTGAGCATATTCAAAGGAACGTTGGTAGGCTATGGAGCAGTAATTGGAAAGCATGGCACAGCCAGAAAATGTAGGTTTAATTCCGTATCCAGGGAATAGTTTTACGGTGCCGAAAGCGAATTCCATTGCAAACGCAGGCTTTCATGGCCACCGCAGACGGGAGCTAGGTAGAAAAGCTAATCTTCAGTAGCTCGGCACGAGCCTGGTTTGACGCCTTTCGCATCAACGCAATGGCAGCGGCAAACCAGATTATGGCCTCATTGGAGACCGCACTGGAAAAGTCGGACGTACGCCTCCTGCGATCCACGCACGCCGCTTTAAAGTCGCAGCTAGCAAACAGCTTGATCGATGGGGAGCGACCACGCATCTCCCTATTGATCCGATGTGCAGAGGTTGCCGTTGCCTTGGGCGAGTTGGACACGGCGGACGACTGCTTGAAACGGTTCTGGCTCCTTAACCGGCGCACGGTCGTCGACAATGAGGCGGCGGAGCTGACGGTGGTGGAGTCCAAAGATCAATTCACCGTCCGGGCCTGTTACGCCCACGGGCTCCTCGAAGTCGAGCGTGTCAAAGCCTACAAGGGCCGCGAGCTCGTCGACGGCGTCCTCGGCGCGATTAAATGGATCGTAGACGGCCTCGAGAGCGCCATGTCGCAAGGCGAGGGAGGCGACCGTTACAACTTCCTCCTCTTCAACGGGAGCGTCCACTACTGGAAGGCGGCCCGGCTGCTGCAGCACGACGGCCTGCGCGCCAACCTGGCGCCGTCCCTCGAGAAAATCACCGCCGCGCTCGCCCGCGTGAAAGGCCAGGACGAGTGGCGCGTCCTGAACCTGATCTCCCTCGCGCTCAGCCACGCGGACGTGCCGGACGCAGCTGACAAGGCGCTCGACGCGGCCACCAAGGCGGCCGACCTGGCTGCCAAGGCTGCGCCGGAGCTCGCCAGCGAGGCGCGCAGCCTCCGCATCCACCTGGCGCTCGCGTCCCCCTCGGCGGCCGCCAAGCTCAAGCAGGAGATCCTCGCCCCTCCCAAGGGGTCCCTGGCGCTCGACGCCGAGGAGACCGCCCGCTCGCTACTGCAGCTCGTGCTCAGCAGTGCGACGCCCCGCCCCCCTCCACCCCGCCCCAGCCCCCGACAGGTCGCTGAGGACACCCCTGAGCCAACAGGGAAAGGCCAACCGGGCGGAAAGGGAGCCGCTGCTGTCGCTGCAAAAGCCAAGTCGAAACCGGCTGCTGGCACCGCCGGTGCGGGGGGCCCGCCCAAGCCCAGCATGGACCCGCTGGAGGCGGAGCGCACCCTGAGGGACGCGTGGAAGCGGGTGGACCCTGCAGGTTTAGCTGCGGCCGACGAGGCCACAGCCAAGTCGGTCACCGCGGGGAGGATCGTCCCCGCGATGACGGTCTCGACTACGGGGGTCAACATGGACATTGTGGCAGACATCGGTTGGGCCGCCGCGCTGGCGGGCGCGCGCCACCTGGCGCGATGCGCCGCGTTGCGGGCGATAGAAGCGCTACCCGTGCGGCCGCGGTCTCGCGGCGAGCTCACGCTGGCGGTGCTGGGGCCGACCAACGAGCAGTTTGTGGCCAAGGGGGGGGTGGCGGTGGTGCCACCCCCCCTGGGCGCGGGGGTGAAGGATGACCCAAAGAACCCGCTCCCCGTCGCGCCGGCGTTTGCGTACACGGTGTTTGAGCCGATGGATGTCACCCCGTCGACGACTGACCCTGTCCTCCTCTCTCCCGTCATGGTGAGTCAAAGTGCCGCAGTGCGGAAGTGCGGAAGTGTTGAACTGTTGAATCTTAAATGGTTGGTGCTCCCTTGATGGGGAGTGTCCAAGCGCTAGCAGTATTTAGGGGTAGGGCGCAAGGCTAGGGCTAACTGGTAATGACCCCCGCTCCTATCCCCCATCATGGCCCATGCTGCCCTCACCCGCTTTTAAGAAGGCCAATCACACTAACCATGCCCAACCACCCTAACCACACACAACCACCCCACCACGCGCAACCACACCCCCACACCCACCCACCCTACCCTTGCCCCCCCCCCCCCCCCCCCACACACACACCACACCACCACCACCAGGAGGAGGCCCGGCTCGCGTCCCTGCGCTCCCTAGAGGACGTCCTCAGCAACTTTGCACGTTTATCCGACCTCCGTGGCGTGGAGGATACCTCCGTGGCCTTGTGGGGAATTGCGCTGCCGTTGCTGCAGCCGCGGCTGCGGCGCCACGTGGTGCGGCCGTTTCTTGCCGCCGTCACGGCTCTGGCGTCGCTGGCGTCGTCACGGCACCGGCTGCGGGCACGCATGCATCTGGAGCTGGCGACGGCTTATATCGCTGAGGACACGCTCAACAAGGCGGCGGTGCATGTGGCCAAGGTGAGGGCGTGGTTGTGTGGCGCTCACTAGGGCTTGCGATCATGTTGCGTTGTTGCGGGGCAAGCTTTAGCGTTTTTAGCTTCTTTTTTTTCTGGTGGAGGGAGGCTTTGCGCAAGTGAGCGTGGCCCGCATGCCCTTCTTATATGTATATTTTTTACAGTAGATAGAGGCGACACTCAACAAGGCCGCAGTGCACGTTGCGGCTAGAGTTTGGGGGAAAGACGGGTGTAGATGGGGTCCATATGGTAGCTAGCATGTCCCGTCCCTTACTCGCCTTGACTTCTCCGCAACTTTCACATGTCCATGTCGGCATAAGGGCCTTAAATCGTGAAGGAGTGTCACTCTATTCTTTTTACATGCCTGCCCTGCCGTTTCTCACTTGGTTACATGGAGCCTCCATGTTCAGGATAGCACAGGCTAGCTGGACTTTACTGTATTCCACCCGATGTACCTCGTCTATATTTGTTCTTGATCATGATCTGGATTTGTACTTGTATTTGTTCTTGTTCATGATCTGGCTTTGTACTTGTATTTGTTCTTGTTCATGATCTGGCTTTGTACTTGTATTTGTTCTTGTTCATGATCTGGCTTTGTACTTGTATTTGTTCTTGTTCATGATCTGGCTTTGTACTTGTATTTGTTCTTGTTCATGATCTGGCTTTGTACTTGTATTTGTTCTTGTTCATGATCTGGCTTTGTACTTGTTCTTGTTTTTGGTCACGGCCCAGCTAGTTCCTAATCATATTCCACCTGATGACAGCTCCTAATCATATTCTACCTGATGACAGTTCCTAATCGTATCCCACCTGATGACAGTTCCTAATCAGATTCCACCTGATGACAGTTCCTAATCATATCCCACCTGATGACAGTTCCTAATCATATCCCACCTGATGACAGTTCCTAATCATATCCCACCTGATGACAGTTCCTAATCATATCCCACCTGATGACAGTTCCTAATCAGATTCCACCTGATGACAGTTCCTAACCATATCCCACCTGATGACAGTTCCTAATCGTATTCCACCTGATGACAGTTCCTAATCAGATTCCACCTGATGACAGTCCCTAATCGTATCCCACCTGATGACAGTTCCTAATCATATCCCACCTGATGATCCCTGCCACGTTCATATGCTACCAGTACAAAACATCCATTCATCTATCCAATATTTTTGCCCATTCCTCACTCCTATTTGTAAATTCCTCGTTTCCTCACCCCCCCAGGGCCTCGCGCTTTTTGTCCTGTTTCCTTTTCTATTGTTTCTGTTTTTGTTACCCCCCCCCCCCCCGCCCCTTTCCCAGGGCCTCGCGCTCGACTACCGCTTCCTCATGGACGATGCCGACATGGCGGCGGCTGCCGCCGGGGCCCTCCCCCCCGCGCCCACGTCCGACCCGGCCACGTCTGTCATTGGTGGCCTCCTGGACCGCCCCCTCGACCGCTTCCTGCTCCCACTGTCCCTGCAGCTGCGGCTGCGCACGGACTTATACCGTGAGCCGTCACGCGACGAGGAGCAAGCGCTGCTCCTCCTCGACAAGGCCCGCGAGGGGCGCACCGCCGCTGTCAAAGGGGAGCTCCTGGACCAGGCGGCCGAGCGCCTGGGGGGCGCCCTGGGCGGCGGGCTGGGGTCCCTGGCCACCTGGATGAGGGCGGATCAGGGAGAGGATGGGGACGTACCTGTGGAGGATGAGAACATCCCGACCAAGCCCGTGGGGTCCATGGTCGGGGGCGGGGCGGACGCTAGCAAGAAGGCCACTGCGGATGCCAGCAAGAAATCTGCCACGGATGGCAGCGGTAGTACAGGGAGCAGGGGCGAGGGTGAGGATGGGAGGGGTCTGGAGGGTGGGATCAGCAAGAAGGACAAGGCATGGCTGGCTGCGAGGGAGCGGGCGCACCTGTGGGGGGACTTGGTACGGATGGCGGCGGCGGCGCGTCTGCCAGCATCGGTGCTGCGATACTCACCGGCGCTGCTGGGCCCCGGGTGTGCGGGAAACTTTTGTGGCGACAAGGAGCTGTTTGTGCTGCAGGCGGAGGTGCTATTTTTGGACGCAGAGGCCTGCCTGAGTCAGGTGGGTGGTGGCCTCTGCGTTAGTTCTACTCGCTGTTAACGGTTAGAATTCTCACTATGCTTTTAGCTAGGTGGGTGCTGTTTCTGGACGCGGGGGCGTGGAGTCAGGTGGGTTGCAGCCTCTGCTACATGCTGCGCGCCCTTGAACATAAGAACCTGAATCGTTACCGGCACCTAATTAATATTAAGAGCACCATGAGAGCTCGCTACATGTATAGCCAGGTTGGTCGTGATTTCCTTGGCCTGTACCTCGGTGCTGTCAAGCCAGAAAACTGTCACACTGTAATGAAGCAAGTTGGGCGGTGACTCCTGCCTTGCCATTGTTCCACCTGCCAGCAGACTACAGAGATGACTGCACAGAAGAAGCCACATGGGTTGCACATCTGGGCCATGTCTGTTGAATCACGAGGTCGATCTCAAACATATAGTAGTACAGATACAGGTTTGCTAACCACCCGGCGCACCCACAGTATTGCACCCACAGTTGGGCCTGCCCTCTTGTCTTTCACCTTCTAATAGGTTTTTCCTAGTAGAAGCCCCTATTGCCACCCTGAAATTCTTCTTGCTCCCCCTCAAAACGTTTCCTCTCTATTCACAACGTTGTCTCTTCATTCACAGGACCCCTGATACAAGCTTCGCATTCCATCGTTGTTCCCTACAACAGATCATTGACATGTTTGAAATGTTTGAAATGTTTGAAATGTTAGAAATGTTTGAAATGTTTGACATGTGTTCGTGGTTGTGTTTACCCGGCTGCTTTCCTGTTTTCACCTCGGTGACATCCGCTCGTTCCCATCAGATCAAGGCCAAAGGAGAGACCCTGCGCGTTCCCCCTCCCGATGCCCTCACGGTGGCCGCGAGCGAGCCCAAAGCGGATGCGAGCGATGCAGAGCCAGGTGAGCGACGCTGGCACACGTGACAGACAGAGACGTCCGAGAATCGAAACTTCCCATGGCCATTGCCGCGTCCGTCTTCCTACTTAGGCCTTAGGGAAACATGCGCAGATCACCAAAGGAGGGTGGGAGAAGTGCGAGATTTGGGATGTCGGGTCTGTGTCAAGGCCGTTTTGTTTGATACGTGAACAAAACATGGTGTTTGTTCTAAACATGGGTTGTTTTAGGATGTAGCGCATGGATGCCACTACATACACGTCACCCAACGTTTTGGCTATTGCTTCCTTGTAACTAGCTCAGAGGCTCCTGCATGCCGTGCCATTTTGATGCATTGTCAAAGAACTGCGTTGCATTGTCAACGAACGATGTTAGATGCTCCTATTTGCCATGCCATAGTCATGCTTGTGCACAATACCTAAGAGTCGACAAGCTCCTTCCTCTGACTTGAAGCCCAAAGGATGCACTTATCTGATAGATTCGTGGCACTCTGCATGGTCATCTGCGGGCTCCTTTCTACTATATAAGGCGTGCAAGCTTCTACACCTCACTTAACGGTTGGTGGGGTACACCTCACTAACTGGTTGGTGGTACCCCGCTTGCCTATCCATTGGCTTGTTCCTTTTAGACTATGCTGCACATTGCATTCCCACCATTTACTATCTGTCCAGAAGTGGTAATGTAGCGTTTTCTCACGCATACTTACCCTCGTCCATGTCACGTCGCGTGCCTGCACCCCCCCCCCTTGTTCAGACCTGTCACTGCGCCTGTGCCAGCACGCGCTTCGCGGTGTGCGGCTTGGGCGTGCGCTGGAGGAGCCCTGGCTGGTCATCAACGGGACCGTTCTGCTCTGGAACGCGTACCTGCCGGTCATGCAGGTGAGGGGTTGCAAGAGCTTGATGGAGTACTACACCACTAGCAGGAGGAGGTAAGGAGGATCACCAATAGGGATGAACCCTGGCTGGTCATCAACGGGGCGGTGCTGCTCTGGAATGCGTGCCTACCGGTCACGCAGGTATGAAGGATGGGCAAGACCGTGTAAAAAGGAGTTGTTTTGATCAGGGATGGCCACCTGCCGGTCATGCATGGGAGCGACGTGGAGTGAAAACACGTGAGCAACACGGTTGCTGTCAGCCGTGGGGATGCGTACCTGCCGGCCGGTGAAGAGGGGCTGCTAGAAGGTGCCTGCTTAAAGGGGGCTGAAAGCGTAACGGGGGCTGAAAGCTTCAACGGGAGCGAAATCATGTGAATCAGGATGAATACCAGTAGGGATGCCCACCTGCCAATGTTGCAGGTGACGGGGGCGGATGCATCCTACTACCAATACTTCCGAGGGGGGGGGAGCACGCCTAGTTGATGTAGGATTCGCGAAGCTGGAAATGTCCTCGGAAACTTCATGATTGCTTTCCCCCTTTGTTTTTCTGCAGTGCTGCAATCGTGCACATCAGCCTGTTGTACCTCAGAATGGTTGCGCCCTGGAACAGCACCACCACATGTACATCGATAGCATGCACACACACTGCCTCATCCCATGGCTGCCGCCTCACGCAACTCCCTCACCCAACTGCTCCTGCACCTGCTTCTCAGGTGTTACTCCTGGCGCCTTTGTCAGCACGCTGCCTATTTACCAATAAATGCCACTTTTTTTTTGTTTCTTTCCCCCCTCTACCTCACCATCGTGCGTTTTGGGGGCTGATAAAATGTTTGTTGGCCCATTATGGGGGTTTTCTGTTTTACACATTGGTATTAGTACGGGTTTTGTGTCTCCCTGGCGTTCTCTATTTTTGTGCGGTTTCGCAGGAGGGCCGTTTCGACGACGTGATGCCTGTGCTGGAGGCCCTGTGGTGCGAGCTGGGCGCGTGGGTCAACGAGGGCGGAGGGGGAGGCGGCCACACGGGCATCGGCGTGGGTGTGGTGGTCGCGGTGGCGGAAGCGTTTGCGTGCGCGATGGAGCACCGGCACATGAAGCGGCTGTGGGAGAGTGAACAGACCAAGAAGGTGGGGTAATAGACTAACAAGGAAGGCTATAATACTGCAGTATAGCCATACTACTTTAGTATAGTTATACTATAGTATAGCTATACTACTATAGTATAGTTATAGTAGTACTATAGTCAAGTTATACTACTATAGTCAAGTTATACTACTATAGTATAGCTATACTATAGTATAGTTATAGTAGTACTACTATTGTATAGTTATACTACTATGGTAAAGTTATATATACTACTAAGTACTACTCTAGTATTAGGGCGTACTAGTATGTGGAGCACGAGGGAGTGAGTGGAGCATGGGGGGTGGTCGCGATGGAGCACCGGCACATGAAACGGCGATGGGAGAGTGAGCAGGCCAAGGAGGTGCGGTTGGTGTAATTAGATAATGCTAATGTGTGGAGCACTACTGTAGGTTGTGAATGTTGGAATGGGTGCGATGGAGCACCGGCACACCAAGTGGCCATGGGAGACAGAGCAGGCCTAGAAGGTGGGGTCGTTATCAGGGCGTACTATCAGGGTGTACCAGTCAGTGGCTACTGAGGGCTCAATGTCTGCTAGGATGGAAGCGATGGAGATTCAAGGGATGGGTGAACAATGAAGCAGGGGGGGATGGAGACGGAATAGACTAGGAAGGTGCGCTTGCCTACCTTGATGCTTGTCATTACAAGGTAGCTTGTGCTAGACATCGTGCTAGGATGGAAGATGAGGAATGTGCACCTGAACCAGGGCATCTGTGCTTGGATAGGAGCTGAGGGGGGAAGCAACAACGGGAAAGCGATGCCTTCTTTTCTTAGGGTTTGTTTCCCCTTTCTACGGCTGTGTCCTCTCCCATTCCTTAATGATAATGCATAGATGATACTTGGTTGTTGGAAGTATTCAAAATTTCCCTACTGAAACTGTGGGAAACAACTTCTCTAGTTTATAAGCACGTTTTCGTGGTCTGACCCCCTGAACTGCGCGTGACCCCGCTCAACAGCACAGCTTCAAGGCCAACCGGTCCCTGACGTGTAACGAGAGTAGGAGAATAAAAGTAGTCTTAATTTCTCTTACCTAGCTACCCCTATTATACCACACGCCCCCCATGACACCTATTATGCCCCCTATTATCTCAGACGCCCGTACTACCCCCGCATCTCACCTGAGTAAATTTGACGAATGTATCAAAGCCATGCCGTGCCATACCTCAACCCCACCCTGCCATATCTCACCCCCGCAGGGCCAACCGTTGACAGAGATCGGCTACAAGGTCCTCCAGCAATGGGCACTCGGTGCCCCCCCCGATGAGAAGGCCCCCGGGCTGACCCAAGCGGCCGAGATATGCGACCTAGCGCTGGGCCTGACCACGCAGCAGCGGCACCAGCGGAAGCTGCTGGGCACGCAGGCGCGTGTGCAGCGCATGCGGGGCAAGGCGGCGGCGGCGGGGGCCAGTGCTGGCGACAAGGATAAGAAGGGGGGGGCGGCGGCCGCAGGGGGGGAGGGCCGCATCCTCGCGCTCATCGAGCAGCTGCAGGTGAGTGCTCTTCTTAATGGGGGGGCAGGAGGGCGATAGCTGCTGGTGGGTATAATTAATTCCCATTTCTGGCCTGCGCTGGTTGTCTCCTTGATAAGTTTGGGGAAGTGAGGGGAACCACTGCATGTGGGTGCTCTTCTTATGTAAATACCTAAGTTACTGTGAAAAGAAAAGGCCTTCTCCTTTTCGCCTTTCGGGTGGGGGATCAGCTGCAGGAGGGTACTACTATCAGTTTTTAGGGGGGTGGCAGCAAAGTGCAGGTGTATTTAGTTTAGGGTGGGGGTGGGTGGGCAGCAGGTAGGTGTAATTTTTGGTGGGGGTGAGGAAGTCTGCAGGTGGGCACGGTCCTGGAAAAGCGGGGGGCCAGGGGGGAAGGAGGGGGGTGGGGAGCGACTGGCGGGTGTTGGTCGCAGACTGCCAGACAATGTGGGCAGACTGCCAGACAATGTGGGCAGACTGCCAGAAAAAGTTAAGTTCTTGGTTAAACTATCTCTCTGCTCGTATTTGTCATGATCATCCCACCCGTTTCTTCCCCCCTCACCCCACACCTTGCGCTCACGCACCCACACTTCCCCCCACCCCCTCGGTTTACCCCCCGTCGATCCGCCCCCAAAATTTCCCCTTTCTATGCCCTGTTGACCTGCTGCACCGTCCAGCCCATCAGCGTGGGTACCCCTCCTAGCGTACTAGTGTCCCGCGACCCAGACGTTTCCAGTAGTATTCACCACGCCACTTGCATACCCACATTGCAGGGATGCTCAGAATATATACGATGCCGACGTATGTATGATGCTCGCAACACATAGGATGCTCACGTATAAAAGATGCTCACGCCATGCGTCATGCTGTGCGCCCCCCCCCCCCCGCTCCACACACACACACACAACACGCACGCACATACACACAACGCAAACAACACACAACACAAAAAACACACACACATGCACACATCAACACACATGATTCATCAACAAACAATCATAACTAAATAACAAAATCACCTGCCAGGTGCCCAACCAGCCCATCGCCAAGCGCGAGGAGCTCGTCCGGGCCGCCATGGCCGCCATGGCGGACACCAAGTCCGGAGACGCCGAGATGTGGACCAAGCTCGCCGGCGCTGCGTTCGCCGTCTCTGACTACAACGGGACTGTCCAGTGCTGCCAGCGCGCGCTGGTCACCATCCCAGCCGGGTTCGAGGCCAAGTTAGAGTCCGCCGAGGCCGACGCGTTCGCCGCTAGTGGAAAGAAAGGGAATGCACCGGGCGGGATGAGCCTCGGGTGGGATGAGCGGAGCGTGGCGTCCATGGGCGCGGGGGAGATCACCCAGGAGCAATGGTACTGGCTGGCGATCGCGAAATCCCTCTTCGGGCGGTCGATCCTCGCGCTTCTCGCGCCCGGCACGACGTCCCAGTCTGCCGAATGGGAGCTGCGGCGGCAGGCCCTCCTGCAGCTCACATCATCGTTACGGCTGGCGGTCTTATCGGGCAAGGCGGACCTAGTCGACCACGTGGCGCGGGTGCTCTGGAACGCAGGCGCCCCGCTCGCCGGCGCTGCCAGCACGCGCGCCGCGCTCCGGGGCCCCTCCCGAGTGCTCGTGGGCGCGTTGGCGGCACGGCCGAGGGACGGGTGGCAGGATCGGGACGCTGACGTGGCGTTGCGGCGGAAAGCATACCTGCTCTGCTTGGACTGTCTCGCGGATGCGGGGGCGTGGCGGGAGGGGGTCGGTCTTGTGGAGGAGGCGTTCCGATCCCTTCCCTCCCATCAGCACGGTCCGCTCTGGGGGCCCAAGGTCCTGTTTCTGTCGGGCGCGGGCCGGAACGTCATCGAAGAGCTGGTGAAGTTGAAGGATTACGACGAGAGCGAGCAAGCCAGGGTATGGGGTCTGGTTGCCCGGCGTTCCAACAAGCCCCACGAGCAGTTAGCTGCGCTGCAACGGGCGGCCGATGTGCTGTCGCACCGGCCGTGGGAGCAAGCGGAGGCGTTGATAGAGTACGCCCAGTGGCTCGTCGCTGGAGGGTACCCGAGCGAGGACGCAGAGGACGTGCTTCTGGCCGCCGCGGACGCCCTCACGTCGTTGGACGTCAAGTCCCCATTGCTCGCCCAGGGTGGCGACCACGGGGGGGGGCACCCTGGGGACGACGGGGGTACCGAGTACGCCCAGAGCGTGGTCTCGGTTCCGGTGACGAACCGGTCGAGAGCGCTGGGGGGCGACGCCGGGGCGGAGTCTGTCACAGGGGGGACGCGAAAAGCACCCAGCGTGGCCCCCTCGAAGGCTGGGGGGGCCTCGCGTGCGGGTTCCATCGCTCCTTCCCGTGCTGGAGGTGGCACTGCCTCTCACAAAGGGGCTGCTTCTAATGCCTCGATGGGGGGGCGTCGCAAGCATGCCCCTGGGGATATCCCCCCACCAGAGCTAACCGTCAAACTCATGGGGCAGCTCGTACGCATCTACCTCATGCTCGCGCGCGTGTGCGACCCGGGCGAGGCGCCCGACTTCTTGCTCATGGCCCAGTTCTACACAGCGCGCATGGCCGCGTGCTCGCTGGCATCGGTGACCCCCGAGGGCGCTGCCGCTGCCGCCACCGCCGCAGCGGCAGTCGGACACGCAGGGGTCTCCGTCTCCGGGGGAAACGCTGCGACTGCCCCTGGGGCTGGGGCTCCTGTAGCCGGGGACCCAAAGAAGAAAGACGGACCTGCGGCAGCGAAAGGAGGGAAAGGGGATGCCGCCGCGGGGGGGGGCGCAAACGCGGCAGGGGCAGGGGCCCCCGCGCCCCCCCCGGTCGTCCCTGGGCTCATCGTCCCCTCGGAGCCGCACAAATGGGCCTTTCTGGTCCCCACACAAGAGCTGGCAACGGCATTAATCGCTGTCGGGGAAGAGCCAGTGGGGGCGGAGATAGCGGCAGCTGCTGTACGGCACGGCCCCGGTGGTGCCGGGGCCCATGGGCATGGGCACGGTACTGGGGGTGGGGGGACGGGGACCCCCAGGGGTTCGCTCACTCCCCGTTTGGGGGGGCATAAGAGCGGGGGGGGGCCGACGTCGGCACCTCGCCCGGACATGGTGGTCGGCAAGCGAAGTATCGACCGGCCAGAGCTCATGCTGGCGTGCCTGCAGTCGCTGGTGGATGAGCTAGCGGCGTATGGGCTGCATCTGCACTGCCTGCCCGTGTGCCATGTACGTGGGCACCCTGTTTGTGCAAGACAGATCTAAATATTGTTGCTTTATTGGGAATGTCCAACTTATCTCATGGATATGCCTCCCCACCCCCACCCCCTCTCTGATTATATTTTGTCTTCTCCCCCCACTTTGCCCCCCACTATGCTGGACTTGTTCTCCCCCCTCTCTTTCTCTCTGACTCTGCTTTGTTTTTATTTTCGTTTATATTCCTCCTCACACCCCAGCTTAATGTGTATGGTCGCCAAGCTGGCTTTATTTTCTATTTATGTTTACCTTGTATTTATACTTTGTTTATATCTTCGTTTATATTCCTCCTCACACCCCAGCTTAATGTGTATGGTCGCCAAGCTGGATTTATTTTCTATTTATGTTTACCTTGTATTTATACTTTGTTTATATCTTCGTTTATATTCCTCCTCACACCCCAGCTCATGTGGATGGTCGCCAAGCTGGTGCTCCGCAGCGACAACCTGGCCAGGGTGGCCCTGCTCCGCCTGGCACGCCTGTCCGACGACCTCCACCTGACGGACCCCGCCGCCCAGTTCCTGTCATCGGCCGGCGGAAAGGTGGCCGTCAGCGAGGAGGAGCGACAGGCGTGCCAGCTACAAGTAGAGCAGCAGCAGCTGGTCAAGCAGATGCTGGCGGCACAGGGGAAGAGGGGTGGGGGGGTCCCTGGCAAGGGGGTTGGTGGCGAGGCGGCGTTGACGATGACGCGGGTGACCGTGGTGAGTCTGTCCCTGGTATAACCTGGCCTTGGTATTCGCTAGTATTATGGTTTTGTCCTGATACATAGTACGCCTGACTCCCTTTGCCCTCATGCTTTGCTCTGTGCTCCCCTACCTTGCTCCCTACACCCATACAGTACAACTTGTTCCCATGGGTTGTGCTGTACCGTAAACCCTAAACAGTAGAGCATCGCCTGGTACACATGTGCCTCCGCCGCCGCCTTCTCCTGCCCTCTCCTGCCCTCTCCTGCCCTCTCCTGCCCTCTCCTGCCCTCTCCTGCCCTCGCCTGCCCTCTCCTGCCCTCTCCTGCCCTCGCCTGCCCTCTCCTGCCGTCTCCTGCCGTCTCCTGCCCTCTCCTGCCCTCTCCTGCCCTCGCCTGCCCCCTCCTGCCCTCTCCTGCCCTCTCCTACCCTCTCCTGCCCTCGCCTGCCCTCGCCTGCCCTCTCCTGCCCTCTCCTGCCCTCTCCTGCCCTCTCCTGCCCTCTCCTACCCTCTCCTGCCCTCGCCTGCCCTCGCCTGCCCTCTCCTGCCCTCTCCTGCCCTCTCCTGCCCTCTCCTGCCCTCTCCTGCCTTCTCGTGCCCTCTCCTGCCCTCTCCTGCCCTCTTCCGCCCACTTTTCTCCTTCTCTGCCCTCGTTAGCCCCCCCGATTCCCCCCCCCCCCCCCTCGTTCTCCCTCTCTCGTATAGCGCTTTCGAATCCCCGCCCTTGAAGCGCGCATGCGATTCGTGACCCAGGCACTCGCTTCGGTTCAGCACACTCGGCGACATACGGGCTACAAGCTGCAGAGGCACACCACATCTCCTGCCACGACCCCAGCGCCACAATCCCCTTCGCAAGTTTCAGACACAGCGCAACATCCCTCCCCCTCCTCATCCGGCAAGCTCTGCACACACACACACACACACAGACACACACACACACACCACCCTCCCACTGTGTGGGACTCCCACACAGGCCCCGAATGCCCTCTACCGATGTCTTTGCGAGGCAGCAACCTGTTCAAATTTATTGACGCGGCTTTCCCAATTTATTGACATTATATAAGCCGCGCAGATCCTGCTAGCCTCACTCGTTGAAGGATCACGTGACGCAGTCTACGAATAAATTAATTCATTGAGATTCTGCTGGCCTCACGGCCCACGAATTCTCCAACATCCTGCGATTTCCACGCCTCCTGCACATGCCACCCATCCCCTACACCCGCCTCCTTATATGCCTCCTATTATGCCTCCTTATGCCCACGCCTCCTGCAAGTTCACCCATCCTGTAAACCCGCCTTATTATATGCCTCCTATTATGCCTCCTTGTGTCCACGCCTCCTGCAACTTGCGCCCGCAAACCTGCAACAATCCCCAACTCTGTAAATCCCCATCCACCCCGACTCTGCAAACCCCTGTGTGCGCCGCCGCAGCCGCTGCTCCCTCACTCCAACCGCCACGTCTGGTCCCAGGCGGCGACGCTGGTGGCCGACCTGGGCGACTACGTGACGGCGGCGGATTTGCTGTCCAACGCGCTGGCGCACGCGCGCGCGCACGAGGACGGCCGGTGCGAGGCCGAGTGCCTTCTGGCGTACGCGAGACTGGAGTTGGCCTGTGCGCGGCCGAGGGAGGCGCTGGGCATGCTGGCAGCCGCGCAGGTGAGGAGTATTTTACATATGTCTGATCTAGATACTAAATATAGTAGTATATTCATATCGTGCGAGGAGCTTCGCTAGGTGGCTGCACAGGTGAGGGGTGTTTTAGATGTAATATAATGCGAGTATCGTTTGGCAGTCTTTTGAATGCTGGCAGCCGCGCAGGTCAGGGGATGGTATTGGAAGTATATTTTTAATGCTGGTGGCCGCGTAGGCAAGGAGCATTGCTCGACAGTTCGTTTGATTGACAGTTTGTTTATTTAGCTTGCGTTCCATTGAAGTTCACTTCTCACTAACCACATGCCAGACACCATAATGACCACATGCTATGCACCATAATAAGCACATGCTATGCACCATAATAACCACATGTTTGGCACCATAATTGCCACATGCTGGGCACCATAGTAACCACCTGCTAGTCACCATACATGCTCGCTCTGTCTGTAATGTCTTGTACTGGTTCTTGCTGTCCGTCATGTCTTTAATACTACTATGGTTATTTATGATTATTACTAAGTATAAACAATCAAACGCGTCCCCGGTTCTTGCTGTCCAGCATGTCTTTAATACTACTATGGTTATTTATAATTATTACTAAGTATAAACAATCAAACGCGTCCCCGGTTCTTGCTGCCCGTCATGTCTTTTATACTACGATGGTTATTTATGATTATTACTAAGTATAAACAATCAAACGCGTCCCCGGTTCTTGCTGTCCAGCATGTCTTTAATACTACTATGGTTATTTATGATTATTACTAAGTATAAACAATCACACGCGTCCGCGGTTCTTGCTGTCCGTCATGTCTTTAATGCTACTATGGTTATTTATGATTATTACGAAGTATAAACAATCACACGCCTCCCCGGTGCTTGCTGTCCGTCATTTCTTTAATACTACTATGGTTATTTATGATTATGACTAAGTATAAACAATCAAACGCGTCCCCGGTGCTTGCTGTCCGGCACGTCTTTAATGCTACTATGGTTATTTATGATTATGACTAAGTATAAACAATCAAACGCGTCCCCCGTTCTTGCTGTCCGGCATGTCTTATAAAAACAATCACACACGTCCTTGGTCTTTTTTCTTTTCACCGCCCACCCCCCCAGTCGGTGGCCACCGACGTGGACACCGTCAAGCGGGTCCTGCTGGCCTACGCGGCGTGCGCGGGGCAGCTGCCAGTAGACGCCGCGGGGGGCGTGCTCGGCTCCCAGCACGCCAAGGCGGGCCTGAGGAGTGGGATCGAGCTTATCGGCCGACTAGCGCAGCAGCAGCAGGAGCAAAGGGACCAGGCCACGCAGGGGCATGGGGCGCTCTCGCCGCGGCAGACGACGTCAGGTCAGTTGTGTGTGTGGGTGGGTGGGTGGGGGGGGTTGACGGGGGCATGGCTATGGAGTTGGGGTTAGCCGTAACCTCTAATAGGAGTTTTAAAATGGTCAGGTCAGGGGTGGTGGTGGGAGCGGGCAGGGCTGCGGAGTTGGGGCTAGGCCGTAACCTTAAAAATTGGAGTTGAGAAAT
The DNA here is from genome assembly GCA_009746045.1 of Mesostigma viride. Taxonomy (NCBI): domain Eukaryota; kingdom Viridiplantae; phylum Streptophyta; class Mesostigmatophyceae; order Mesostigmatales; family Mesostigmataceae; genus Mesostigma; species Mesostigma viride. Next base: position 402,513 of record RPFO01000667.1, on the reverse strand, counting down.
GGTGAGGTCAGGGGGTGGGCGAGAACTAATAGGGAATCTCTGACCCCACCTTGCGAGGGGCCACCTACATGAAGCCTAGGGGTGAGCGCCAGCACGGTTGCAGACAGAAAGCCGGCACGGCTGCGAGCAGAGATAAGTGGGGTCATGACGTAATGATTGGGTTTGAGATGACAGCCAGCTTATATCTCCATAAATGAACTGCGTGTCAAGTCAGGGGGCGCCACGTTTGAGTTGGCATGCAGCGGTGGGAGGGAGGGAGGATTTGGTACCTTGAGTGCGTTGTTCTTGAGTCGTTCTCCTGGACTCGAATGTTCCCTTTGCTGGCAGCTGGCACTGAAAAGGACCTGGTCCAAATAAGACACCCTCTGTCAGCCGTTCCACACGCACATGGTTGGTGCAAACATCTTCAGGTGGCGTGGCACGGTAGAACCGTGGAACAAATAATTCCAGCCTTCGTACTTTTCCTGCCTAGTATTCCCCACCCCCATCGCCACCCCCCCTTTTTCCTGTTGATAAGATAGATAGCATACGGTAGTGGTCTTAATCACTTTGCGACAAGTTATTTTGCGACCGCAAAACAAGCTAAATGTTTAGATTTGTGATTCAAAACAATTTCAACATGGCTATTGCGACGCGGCGCTTTCTTAGTAGGATCCCATGAAATTAGTACAAAATCTCGTACAAAAGTACAGTGACATGTTTGCGAGCTAAAATTAAGCAAATTAGTAAAAGTTTGCGAGGTCGGAATCTTTGTCACAAAGTCATTTTGACCACTGCATTAGTTGGAGGCACTCCCATGAGCGTCTCATGCGCTTCATTGTGTAAGGTACAGTTGTTATTTCATATTTTAGTTTGTTTTTTTTTACCACTATATACACTGCTACTACTATGCAAACATCTATGCGCAAACAAAGTGGCCTCTAATGGAAATCATTTCTGACATGAGTCCACCTGATTATCAGTCTTCCTGACACTCCAGTGGCCACTCACGCTTCCCTTTCCCCACAACCCGCCGCCACGACAAGCGCAGCGGACTGCCTCCCCAAGCGAGCCGCCGCAGAGCTAATGCTAGCCCTCGCCCGCATCCTGTATTCTGAGCTTGGCGGGGGCGGCTATGGCGGCCTGCTCGGCCCTGTCCTGCGCGAGAAAGAGGAAGCCCAGCCCGACACGGGTGCCAGCAGGAACACGAGTGGCCGCGACGCGGGCCCCCTGCAGAACCCACAGCTATTTCTAGCCCGGCTGGCCGAGGCGAGCGCGACGGCACAGGAGGCCGTGGGGCTGCTCCGGGAGACAGGTGGCGGGGTACTGTACTTGGAGTCCTGCTTGCTGGCGGCGGATGTACTCCTGCTCAACCCGCCCACGGTGGAGCCGGTGGACTCGTCTCCGAAGAAGCCGCGGAGAGGTGTGCCATATGGGCTGTCAGCCACAGTGCTTCTCTCTTTTTCCCCCTCTTTCTTACTGCTGTGCCTGCGTGCCGCGCGCCGTAGCGTCTTATCGGTACTGCAACGTTTTCTCTTACAACGTGCCATGTTGTGGGTTTGTCTCACATCTATAGTGCCATGATTTGGTATTTTTAGTATGTGCCATCACACCATCTTCATGTCAAGTGACATTGTATCGGTGTGCCGCATGGGTGTCGTGGGGGCCTCGGCCCATGGGCGAATCGATGGCATGGGATGGACATGGAACCCTATGAGCCAGGCCGCGGTTCTTGATGCGCCGCGGTGCTTCCTCTGCTTCCCTATGTGTTTCCTTGTCGCGTTCGTGTGTATCTTGCCTTGTCGAGTTTTGTGTGTGTGGTACCTTGTCGCGTTTGTGTGTGTGGTGCCTTGTCGCGTTCGTGTGTGTGGCGCCTGGTGGTGCTCTTATGTGTGGTGCTTTGTTGCGTTCGATTCTATGTTGCCTTGCCGTGTTCGATTGGTTATCATCTCTGCGGGGGAGTGTAACAAGATTGGCATGCGCGGGCTTTCAGAGGAATAGGGTGGAACTAGAAAACATTTCCAGAGCTCTCTTTTCGCTCTGCCAGATATTCACCAACCACCCTGACATGAGTTTCAATTTCAACTTGAGCATGGATGCTGCTGTGTCCTGCCGCTTGACTTGTCATCTCTTTTCACGCTTTTCCCTTCCGGCCCGGCTTGTGATGGTATTGCTTCCTGCCGCACGACTTGTCATCTTTTCGGTCTGCCGTTCGACTTGGAGTCGTTTCGCTTCCTGCCCGACAGAACCAACAGGACAAGAGCCCCAACGCGACTCTTCAGCTGCTGGCGCGGCGCCTGCCGGGCAGCCGCCAGAAGAAGAGGTGGACGAGGAACGGCTGGCGGATGCGCAGCAGCTGCTCCAGCTGGCGGAGGGCGAGGCGCTGCGGCTGTGCGGCATGGCGCTGCCAAACGGGTCGCTCATGCACCCGGCCGTGTCGCTGCCGGTCACGCGGCTGCTGTGCACGATCAAGGTGGGTGCAGCGTGGGTCCGTGATAGACAGAACAAGGGGAACGTGTGGCTGCTGTGCATGGTCAAGGTAGGTCTGGCCCGGGTTCAGGATAGACCGAGCAAGGAGTGTGTGTGGCGGCTGTGCACGATCAAGGTGGGCGCGGCCCGGGTTCATGATAGACCGAGCAAGGAGTGTGTGCGTGGTGCCTGTGCGGTTAAGATTGGTGCCCCCAAAAGTATGCAAGTGTCTGGATGCCCATGATACCCCGGGGTTGTCATGAATGGAGGACGAGGCCAGCTGTGACACGGCAGTAGTAAAGGCCGGGTGTGCACGGTCAAGGTGAGCTAAAGACGTTCATTTGGAATCGCTTCTGGTTGGCTTGTGAACTGCTAGAGGGGGTTCCCGGGGTCGCAAGGAACAGGTCGGTAGTAAGCGGACTGTGCACGATCCAGCTACGGCTCCGCGAGACACCTCACCTTGAGAAGCAGTACTAGTAACAGGTTGCGTTTCTTCTCTACCCCTCCTACAGCTTTGCGAGACAACCACCCAACAGTTATCATGACCAGCGTAATGGGTTCCATGCGAATGCTTTGCGAGGCTACCCCCTTTTCACAAGTGGCTGGTTTCCATTCTTGTTGAGGGACGCGCTCCCGTTGACAGCAAGTAGGAAGAATGCCTGCCGTGAGGCGTGAGCGCACACGCGCGTTGTCCGTTCATTGCTCGGTAGGCACTAGGCAGGCATGATATGATCCTCATAGCACCCGAGCTATCATGCTAGCGCGTTACATCCCTTACCATGATATGATCCTCATAGCACCCGAGCTACCATGCTAGCGCGTTACATCCCTTACCATGATATGATCCTCATAGCACCCGAGCTACCATGCTAGCGCGTTACATCCCTTACCATGATATGATCCTCATAGCACCCGAGCTACCATGCTAGCGCGTTACATCCCTTACCATGATATGATCCTCATAGCACCCGAGCTATCATGCTAGCGCGTTACATCCCTTACCATGATATGATCCTCATAGCACCCGAGCTACCATGCTAGCGCGTTACATCCCTTACCATGATATGATCCTCATAGCACCCGAGCTACCATGCTAGCGCGTTACATCCCTTACCATGATATGATCCTCATAGCACCCGAGCTACCATGCTAGCGCGTTACATCCCTTACCAATTTGAAGTCCCTCATTAATTATCTTCCCCCACATAACATACTCCCCCTTAGCTGGGCAAAGTGTGAAGATTATGAGGGTGCAGGTGCCCTGGTGCACCTAGATCAAGGGTAGCTTACATTCCCACCCTTGCAGGAAGTAGCCCAGAATGTATTAAAAGCCATATGCCCCTTCTCAGGGATATGTGCTACATGTACTCCCAACGGAGTTATGTTTCTAATTAATTATTAATTACATCCCTTTTCAATTTGATTGGAGGTGCGGCTCCGATGAGCGCAGGTTGGTAGATTATAGGACATACCGATACTGACGGAGTCGTGCCCGATGCCCCGATGAGCGCCGTACCGCTGGCCCGATGCCCGATGCCTCCACTTTTTCCTCCACATGCCACGTTGAACGCTAAGGGCTTGCAACCACCTTCTCAGTTACCAAGCTCCTCCAAGCTTCTTTTGCCTGGCCAACGCTGATTTCCTCCATCTAGACTTGCACAGCATGCCTTGCCTTGCAGCATGAGTGCATGGCCTCGCATGCATGCCTTGCAACATGACCGTACATGCATGCTTGTTTGTGGGCTTTTGTGCCTTTGTGCCTTTGTGCCATCCGTTGCCTGCTTACCTGCTCGTCTACTTGCACTTGTGCCTGCCCGCAGATCAAGCTCGCCGGCATCCAGCTGCGCTTGGGCAAGACCGTGCCGCCGCCCTCGCTGGCATTGGAGGTCGCCAAGCCCAGCTTCCCCATGATGGTGGGTTCCACGCACCGAACCTTTTATTTGTAGAAACATCCCCATGATGGTGGGTGGCGTGCCCGGAACTTTATTTATAGCGAAACTTCATTTATTGCGAAATCCTCATGATGGTGGGGCGGCGGCAGCTACAGTGTCACAATCCGTCTTGAATGGGTGGGGCTGTGTCGGGTGGCAGTAGCTACAGTAGCACAATCTGTCCATTGGGTTGCACTTACAGACCCCATAAAAGTGGGTGGACCTATCATGCTCGTGATGGTGTCCGTGTGAGCATCCCTAATGGATTCCATCATGGATGGGTGGCACGATGGCCGCTGGTTCCATGAATGCAATCATATGGGTGGCCCGATCGCCCAGAGTGTCCTCGGCCCTGCGAGCGCAGACTCTTGCCTGCCTGGGATGTCAAAAGGTCCTGATCACATGCTTTTTGCCCATGCCATACATAGCTACAAAACAAAAAATGCTGCCAAACATACACAACATGAGTTCGGCCGAGCCGGAGGACGGCGTGCCTGCCCACAGTCGCAATAAGGCTCGTGGCAGATGGATGTTCGCCTGACATCACATCACGCAAGCCGACTTTTCTATAGTGTCCACATTGTGAGTGAAGTAAACCAAGCCATACAGCAGATGACATGGGTGCGAGCAACCCAGACGAATGTATATTGTGTCGGACAAACCCACATCTTTTCCTGTCATTAAACCCCCCTGTGCTTCCCGCCCTCACGGATGCCTCCTGCACGCACGGATGCTTCCTGCCCTCACTGAAAACCGTGTAAAGATAGAAGACCAAACAGGCGGGCGACGCGCATGCCAGCAAGTGAATTACAACTATGTCTACCAGCCCAGTTTCTCGCCTGATAAAGCCCATTCCTTGTGCTGCTTCATTTTCTATTACGAAACCAGGAGGGCGACGCGCATGCCAGCAAGTGAATTACAACTATGTCGACCAGCCCAGTTTCTCGCCTGATAAAGCCCATTCCTTGTGCTGCTTCTTTTTCTATTACGAAACCAGGAGGGCGACGCAGATGCCAGCACCGTAGACAAGGCAAGATGCGAACCTTGCATGACGTTCAGCCACGCAAGCCCATGCACTATTTCCCCATGCTTTATCATCTTTTTAAATGCAGGAGGGCGACACGGATGCCAGCAGCGGCGGCGCGGAGGCGGTGGCACGCTTCCTGGAGATGTTTGCGGACCTGGCGCCCGCGGGGCGGTTGCTGCCGGAAGAGATCGCGGTGCTGCAGGTGGGAAGATGATGTCTTGTGAGATATTTACGTCTGAGATAAATCAGGTTATGTCTATTGAGATATTTACTTGTGAGATAAATTAGATGATGTTTTGTGAGATGCTAGTGGACCATGGGTACAAGGGTGCTGCAGAAGTTGCATGCCGGAGAAGGTCGCGGTGGTGCAGGCGAGGCCATGTCCAATAATCTACCAACCTGTGGTAGGAACGCTGCCGGCGAGGGGGTGTTGCATCATAGCAGTACAAGGGTTGCTGCCCAAAAGGGTAGTGGTGCTGCAGGTGAGAAGAGGTCCTAATATAACTGCAAGGGGTCCTATTATAACCAGTGTACGGGATATCTGCCTGTAACAGTCTTTTAGGTGGACGTCTGCCTTGTGTGTTCGTGTACTTTTGGGGCACACATATCGCTGCTTGCCTTTCCATGCATCTGCGTGCATTCTGCGTCATGCTTCTAGGCTTCGCGAAGGCAACCCCTGGTCCTCCCCCGCGCCCCTGATCATTTTTCGGCGTTCGTGGCGTCCAGGCCCGCTAAGAAGAGGCCCGCACGCTCCAGGCGCTGATGTGGCGCTGTCAAAGTTTGACACGTGTCATAAGGGGTCGCTTTCCCGAGTTCTAGTTGCATCTCCATGCATTGTGTACACTGTGTGCTTGTGTCCTGTGCTCACGTGCGCAAGTTCGGTCTGTTCTTGCACCCCTACATGATTGTGATCGTTCTTACTGTATAAGATTAATGCCTATACATGCACCTGCTCGCGTGCACTCACCTGCGCGGAAAACGGAATGTCCTCGCATAATTACACATGCTTGTGTCCCACGTGCTAATGTGCTATTCATGTGCTATTGATGTGCTATTCATGCGCTATACACGTGCCATACATGTGCTATACATGTGCTATTCATGTGCTTGCGCCCCCCACCCCCGCAGGTGAGCGCGGCGCGTGGTTGGGCGGCCGTCCCCCGCCAGCGCTTGTCCGTGTCCTGCGTGACGGGCGCCGCCATGCTGCGCGCGTGGATGGCACGCGAGGAGCTGCCGCCCGTGTGGGAACCGACCGGGTAAGGGCGGGGTGTGGCGGATGGTAGCATGTGAACGTAAGGGTGGGGGGTTGTGGATGGGGAACTGTCCAGGTATAGGGGTGCAGTGGGGGGTGGGGGAACTGGCCAATTCAGGCTGGGGGGTGGGGGGTGAAAGCGGCCAGGTAAGGGTGGGGGGTGGGGCAACCTGCTTGGAAATGGGGGTGGGGGTGGGAGGGGGAGGGAGGGAGTATGCTATCGTAGCCTGTTCCTTAGATACAAAGAACCTTAGGTACGCCCGGTCCTTATTACTATCCTTAATATTGACAGCAGTCATGCGTTAATAGTAAAACTACTAGTAGTATGGTTTTCGGTACTAGTAGGTTTTTGGTACTAGTAGTAGGTTTTGGTACTAGTAGTAGTATGGTTTTTATTACTGTAGTACCATAGTGTCATCTTGTGGGTGGTACGCTCAATGTGGTATGCTGCCAGGTGCAAGAGGCCTGCATTCCTATCTGAGCACTTTTTTGCCTGGGCAACGACCAGGCACTCACACACTCGCAACCGCGTCGGCTGTGTCAGACCCCTACTGTAGGGGACAGTGAGAATTGAGGGTTACAATTCTATGATTTGCGACCATGGTTCGGATCCTCCAGATTTCTTGCCCTCACTGGTTGTCTCACCAATGATCTGAATGGTTGCCTTTTGGGTTAATAATATGCATCGCGCTGCATCTCCCATTCGTGGGATGGTGCCCGACGTGGTCATTCCGGGGATCGTGCCCGGCGCCAGCAGCGGGAAGAAGCACGGCAAGCGGCCACCCTCCACCTGGCCACCGCGCGGCGTCCCCTTGGTCCTACAAGGCCTCGAGGAGCTTCGGTCGACGACCCACGAGGCCCTCTCCCTCGGCGAATACGACGTCGCCGAGGCGGCCGCGTTGGAGCTGGCCAACTTTTACGGGCCGCGGGCGCCGGACCAGTGCGCCGAGGCGCTCTTCCTCTGGCAGGCGTGTGTCAGTCGGCGCCGGCTGCTTGCCATGTTTGTCGACGGGGCGGGCTCTGGCGCGGAGGAGGTGAGGCTCATCCGCCTGCTGGACGCGTTGCGAGACAACTGGCTGGGCGGCCCTAAAGCGTACGATCAGCCCCGCAAGGCGCTCGAGCGGCTGCGGTCCTCCTCCGAGGCGTGGTCCCTCCTCGAGGTTGCGCCAGGGACCCTGGCGGCGGGCGGCCCCGCCGAGGGCTGCCTCCCCCCTGGCGGCGTCGCGGCGATGATCCAGCTGTCCCCAGACGGGGACGCGATGTATTGCGCGATGGTTCGGGTGGCTCCACCGGCGGCACCCGTAGTGGCGGAACCGGTCAAGGGGGGTGGGAAGAACGCGCCACCGCCGCCTCCGGTGGTCGCTGGTACGTGGTTTTTCATCTTAGTAGTGAACACGTGGCATTCATTCATTCATTCATTCATTCATTCATTCATTCATTCATTCATTCATTCATTCATTCATTCATTCATTCATTCATTCATTCATTCATTCATTCATTCATGCATGCATGCATGCATGCATTCATTCATTCATTCATTCATTCATTCATTCATTCATTCATTCATTCATTCATTCATTCATTCATTCATTCATTCATTCATTCATTCATTCATTCATTCATTCATTCATTCATTCATTCATTCATTCATTCATTCATTCATTCATTCATTCATTCATTCATTCATTCATTCATTCATTCATTCATTCATTCATTCATTCATTCATTCATTCATTCATTCATTCATTCACGCGCCTTTGTTGGGGAGAGTCAAGGGGATGTGTTTTTGGTGTTGAATATGATTGTTTAGGCGTCACTGCTATGGGATCTTGTATTAGTGTCTGCAACTTTGAACATGTTTGTTTAGGCAATTTTTATGTCTGTTCAGGCAATCCAGTGGCAGATAACCTTGTTTTCTAGCAAACTCAACTTTAGCATCCTGTTTTGAACGCAACACCTTTGCGGCCTGTTTTGAATGCTCTACTTCCCCGCAGAGGCACCGCTGGTCACGCGGCGCGTGGTTCGTCGCGTGCCGGTCGACAGGTCCAAACTCGACCGCCTGGTGGCCATCTGTGACGCGTTCTACCGGGCCACCGAGAAAGGGCTCGCGCTGGGAGGGGGCAGCGGCCTGGATGGCCGGCCTCCATCCAAACAGGTAATTCAGAAAGGACATATTAAAGGTTAATTGAGAAGTGACGCGATTGAAGCAAGTAGGGGAAAGGCGCTTGATGGAGGTAGCCTGGCCGACTGGCCTCCGTCCAAACAGGCAAGTATAAAGGGCACTGTTGAAGGAGGTAGGGGAAAGGCACTTTTCGGAGGTAGGAAAGAGGGCACGCTACTTGCAGGCGGGTGTGGACACGGGCACGGTTTAGGCAAGTAGGAGAGTGGCAAGGTTGGGTTGTGACACAGATGTCAATCCATGGCGATGGTTACGATGAATGGCACTGAAAACACACCAAATGCATACTAGTAGTATATATTTACTACTACCAACATATATATTAAAAATTATAATTACTTACATCAGAGTATATACTAGTAGTATATATATATATATTCTCAACACATCAAATAAATTTCCAACATGGGTTTCGTTTCACTGTTGGGTTACCTAAGCAAGTTCATATCCAAGCGTGATTTGTTCCTTCCTTACATGAACACTAAACCGTGCTCCTGGTCACTGTACTTGTCCCGAAACACGCCCTAACCAGAGCTCGACCGCGCTCGGCAGCCGGCTCGCATCCGGCGCCCACACGCCCCTTCCCCCCCGCGACAGCTCCCCTCTTAAGCTGCCCAACCAGGGCGGGGCGGGGGAACTAGCACGGTCCGCGTCCCGTAACGGCAGCACCAGCGCCTTGGGCTTCAACAGCAACGCTAATAATAGCAACGGCAGCCCGATGGCGTCCCCTCGCCGGGTTTCCACCGCGTCAAATGGGCGGGCGTCGCGTGGAGGTGCCTCGTACGGCGCCGTGGATATCGATGCCAGGGGGCTGAGCGAGTGCTGGGGCGACCTGTCGTCCGCGCTGGAGGAGCTGTTCGCGCCAATGGCCGCCACGTGGCGCGAGGTGAGCGGTCCGACTCAAGCCAAAGATATGTGTCCAAGCTGCAGCCCAAGCAATGTGTCCGAACTGAAGCCAAAGAGATGTGTCCAACAGCAGCCCAACCTAGCTAGCATGGTCCTGCAGCTACGGCTTTGGAACGGCTATCGGAAGGGTGACAGGAATGACAGGATTGGCTGTCGAGAATATCGAAAGTTGGTAGGAGACGTGTTCGACTGGAACCAAAACCCAGCTAGCATGGTCCTGGAAAGTAGATAAATAAGCGCCGTGCTCAGCGGAAGCGGGTCGTGGGCGCCGCTGGTATTCAGCATCCGCGTCACGAGCGAAGTCAACCGTACATAGATGCCGAGTGTCGGGGTCGTCTTTTTCACGGGGTTGGCTTGTGGTGGGCTTCCATGAGGTGGGCTTCCATGTGGCGGGCTTCCATGTAGTCAGCGTCGCTGCGTTACATTCAGGCACAAGGTGAGCCGCATGGCAGAGCCACCGATCGGTATCTCTCGTGACCGATCTGTTGGCAGGAGGGTGATCGCATGCCAGCACGTCAAAGGATGGCCGCAACCATTCCATGCGGCGGGTATCATGCTGCAATGGACTTTGGAAGGGTGGAATTGTATGCTTTTTGAATGTATAGCCTTCTGTAGTATGCCTCTGGTTAAGCACCGCAGCGAGCACGTACGTAGGATAGGTTCAATCGTAAGTATGAGAACTCATGAGAACTTATGAGAGCTTCTTTTGCTCCCTCCCCCGCCCCCGTTACATTGTTGTAATTTATTTACTTTTTGCCCCGTTACGTTTTTGTTGCATAGTACGTTAATGTTGTTTAGTCGTTGATCTGTAACATGGTTCCATTGTTGTTGGTCCCTCTGGGTTTCCCACCCCCAGATCCTGGCCCCCTTCCGTGCGAGCACTACGGAGAACAGTTCTCGCCCCAGCACCGCCCGCACCGGAGGCGAGAGCGTCCACGTCCACCTGTTTGTGGACCGCCAGCTGGCACGGCTGCCCCTGGAGGCCCTGGGCGTGTTCCGCCAGCCGGGCATCGCCAGCGTGAGCCGGGACTTCTCGTTCCAAGTCTTCCATAACCGGGTGGCGACAGCGATGGCGTCTGTCGCGATGGATGCGGCGGCCACTGGGGGGGCCAAGAAGGGGGCGGCCGGGGGGGGCAAGGGTGGGAAGAATGCGGGGGCGAGCCCGGCGGAGCCTGGCCTGTCTTGCAGGTGGGTGGATGAAGCATTTGTATCATGAAGCATGAAGCATGAAGAATTGGTAGCATTGGTAGCATTGGTAGCATTGGTAGCATTGGTAGCATTGGTAGCATTGGTAGCATTGGAAGCGTTGGTAGCATTGGTAGCAAATGGTAGCATTGGTAGCATTGGTAGCATTGGTAGCATTTGCAGTATGAAGCATTTTGAGGGCTACCGCGTAACGCTACTAGCGTTCCTTCAGGTCTCCTGACAATGTTAGGGGTACCCCATCAATGCAGCATGTTACTAGCATATGTTTACTAGCGTGTGTTGTACCCTGCCGGTGTATCTTTCGGTCTTCCAAACATAGGCCTCCTTGCAGGTGTGAGGAGGGTGGCTGTGATTCTCCAAGGCAACCACTCTGTTGCTGGATGCCAGTATTACCAGATTAGGCTGCTGCTAGGGCGTTAAAATGTTAGGGGTGAAGTTGCTTGGGATATTCTGAGAATAAGGCTGTCTTACGCCTCATGTCTCGTCCTTGTGCCTGACCACGTTGACTGAGGGATTTGTCAGTGCGAGTGCCTGACCATGAATTCATGGTTTGCTGTGCACCTGCTGTGCGCCAGCTGGAGCGGGGTCTTGCACAGTTGGGATATGATAAAAGCACGAACTAGTATGGCACTATCCAAAGACAAGCTAACCATCAATCATCTACTGCTATATCCTAGATGGAGATGGTTTGCTATCCACAAGCTATGCCCTAGATAGTAGTATCACCTGGTTTCCGTTCACGTGTCCCGGCTATCCATGCAACTACAGATGGTATACTACTCTGTGGTATGGTAGTATAGTGCACTACTATATGGTTTGGTAGTATAGTGCACTACTATATGGTATGGCAGTATAGTACACTACTATATGGTATGGCAGTATAGTACACTACTCTGTGGTATGGCACTATAGTACACTACTCTACAGTATGGTAGTATAGTGCACTACTCTACGGTATGGTAGCATCATCTTGTTTTTGCATGCGCATCCTGGCTATCGATCACCATTTCATGTCCGCGCCGGACCTGATTACTTACCCTATTCCCGTGCTTACTCATTTATCCTTTCTGTTGCTCATTTATCCTTTCTGTTGCTTACGACCGCTCACATACCGCCGGACCGAGATCTCCTACCTCATGCCCGACGATCAACACATCACTCCCTGAGCCCATTCGTTTGCACTGGGCACCACCCACAGCTTGAGCGAGGGTGCACCACCCTTCTACCGCGTGCCTGATCATGAAGATATCATGCCATCATCTTGCTTTGCGTGCGTGCGTGCGTGTGCCACATGCCATCCTTTTCTTGCTGCGTTTGTGCCACATGCCAGCCTGGGCGAGGTCTCCTACCTTGTGGACGTACGCGCCGAGGACACACCTGCCATGGTGGCCAAGCGCACCGCCGCCATGTCCGCGGGGGGGGCTGCGGCCGATCCGGCGCAGTCGCTGTCGGAGATATTCAACGAGGTGGGTGTTGTGCATCAGATCACTGGGCAGGGTTGTTAGGCATTGGGCTATTTAGAGAGATACGAGCAGTCGCTGTGTGAGATAGTCACCGAGGTGGGTTGTATTAGCAGGTCACTAGGGAGGCATCGTCTTCGTGTTTAACCATACCACTTGGGGGCATGGCCAGGATCCATATACATTTGGCCTTGGAGCAGGCAGACCTGCTCGGCAGGGTAATATGTAGAAAGATATTATAAACTAGTAGGCAGCATAGTGTAGTAGAGATAGTAGGCAAGGCTGCTCAGCAGGATGTTTACAGAGCTATGTGGGATGCGAGGCCGGAAAAAGCTCATCGTTAATATGCCAACATGATTTATCGTCAATTTTGTTGGTGGTAGCTGCCTATAGCATGCAGACGACGGCTTCGCAAGTGCTTGCTGGAGCCGCTGGCCGGTCTCTTGTGTCAATCGGGCCAACCCACCCTCTTGCTCATTCGTCACACCTTTAATCCATCCCCGCAGCAACAAAGAATAATACATAAAGCGCCGATCAACATAAATTATGATATTCATTTGGGCTAATCAGCGCGCCAATGCCTTTGCGAGATTACTTGCACCAACCACCCCTTATGCCACACCCCTGTCCCAACACTTACACCAGCCACCCCTTGGGCGAATTCCTGCATTAGTGAACCCTTTCTAGTTACCCTCGCATCAGCCTTTCCTCCAACCAGACCCGTGTGCTAACCCTTGCCCCTCCCCCCCCTTGCACCCTTGCACGCACATACTCTCGTGCCGATCGGCGTGCCAAACCCTGCCCTGATACTTGCAACCCTATAACCCCTGCAACAGGAGTTCCTGGAGGAGCCCATCGGACAATGGACGGGTCTCGACGGAGCCAAGTCCATCCCGGGCGAGGGCGACTGCACGCGGCTGCTGGCGTCCGCCAAGACCTTTGTCTATTTCGGTCTGGGCCGGCTGCTGGCGTACCTTCCCCCAAGAGCCGTGGTCCCCCTCCATTTAAAGGACTTGGCGCTGGCGTTGGTGGTGGATCGGGTGGGCAATGAGGAGAGCCTGCGCACTCAGGCGTTTGCCGACAACCGTAAGGTGAGGCGCGGGTCTAATATGGGGGTTTGAATTATTTAGTAATAAACTAGTATTAGTATCAATTAGTCATATTCGATGGGGAGGGTTCTGTGCCGACGACCGCAAGGTGAGGGGGGGCGAATGTCAGGGTTAAGTTTATGCTTGACTATGGTACTTTGCGACAAATTATTTTGCAACCTCGAAACAAGTTAAAAGTTTAGATTTGCGAGGATAAACTATATCAACATGGTAATTGCGACGCGGCACTGTTTTAGTAAAATCCAATGAAATAAGTACAACGTCTAGTACAAAAGTACAGTGAATACACAAGTTTGTGAGCCAAAATAATGAAAAGTAATAGAAGTCCGCGAGGTCGATGCGCAACGTTTTTGTCGCAAAGTGATTTTGACCATGATGGTAGTCGCCTTGGGGGAGGTGTCTGTGCTGACAATCGAAAGCTGAGGGGCCTAATGCCGGCAACTGTCACTAATTTGTTAGTTGGCACATTGGAAGGCGTGGGGGTTTCATGTCGATAGTGGGAAGGCGATGCAGGGACCTTGACAAAATTGACTATAGAAGCTGTAGGCTTTCTTAGCGCGACCATAGATGACTTTCAGAAACCTGATAACGCTGTTTATATGTTGGTACTTCTTGATACCAACTACTAGGCCAAGACATGGAATGGGTGGCCCTCGAGGATCAGTTTGGCAAAGAACTGTGAGAGCTTTTCGGCCTGACAAGATATGTCTGTCTTATGCATGTGCGATAACCATAGTTTCCAAATTTGGTAACCAAATTGAATCTGGCCGCAGTGCCCGCAACCCTGTAACTAGAAGTTAGATAGCTCGATCGATCCACCCCATCCCATTTCTACCCTGTAACTAGAAGTTAGATAGCTCGATCGATCCACCCCATCCCATTTCTACCCTGTAACTAGAAGTTAGATAGCTCGATCGATCCACCCCATCCCATTTCAACCCTGTAGCTAGAAATTAGATAGCTATATCGATCCACCCCATCCCGTTTCTATCCCACTCATGCTCACATGACTCAGTCTACGTGAAAATCAATTACGTACAGTCATTACCGCGTTAGGTTGCGATCGACGCCTAAAATTCGGCGTCGCAACTTAACGCGGTAACGCAACTTAGCGGTAGAATTAGGCTAGCATCCCACCCCCTCCTCTCACGGACTACTATACGGCATTCTACAGCTCTCGTCAAGCCCGATCCTGCTGCAGCATTATCAAAGCCACCCAAAGTCCATTTTCCTGTTTTTCCATACCAGGAATCTTTTCATGATTTTTGTGAGAAAGGCGGGCCGGCTGCCGCAATACAGGTGCCCGAGCCCCGCCGGGTGCAGCCAGCCAGCCGCCACACAGTCGTTGCGTGAGTGCCAGTCAGTCAGAATTACTGATACCACAAAAGTGCCGTGATGTGCCGCGCCCTGCATGCTACTGATGTACCGCAGTCCGCAGGCTGCAAATCAGTTTACAATTGGACTCGCAAGGTTGCATTCGCGCAGATTCGCGCTTTTCAGGCGGGGAAGTCCATCTGCGCGCCAGGGGAGCTTCAAGCTTGCGTACTTTGCCCCGTAAAGCCACATGGCGGGTCCGGACTTGGCAAAAAGCTGCAAAAAGTGGCCTCCTGCGCGGCCAAAAGTGGCCTGACACCTACAAATTGAGTCATTATCGCGTTAAGTTGCGATGGCACCGATGCTGAAGTTGCGGTCGCTGCCCAAACTTCGGCGTCGCGACTTAACGCGGTAACGCAACCTTAAGAAACGCAACTTACCGCGGTAATGACTGTAATCCCTGTGCGGTCCCGTGCTTTAATTATTTGATTCATTCAAGTATGCCTGTGTGCCTTGGTTCGCTTTCTTGTTTTGTTTTGTGCTTTCTGTCGCAGTCCCCCCGCATGCGCGCGCTGGAAGGGCCATACGAGACCGCCGCCCTGCTCTCGCTGCGCGGTGTCAAGACGGTCGTCCTGAACGGAATGGCCAGCACGGTGGACACCAACCACACCAACGTGTGCAAGGTGATCACAAGTATCAAGAATGGCAACACGGTCGCGTCCGCCGTGAGGTCGTGCATGCAAGCACCGCCGCCGCCGGAAGGAGAGCGGCCTGCGCAGTGGCAGCCGCACGACTTTAGTCGGTATACGTTGCAGGTGTATGGGGTTGGCCAAATGAAGGCACAGGCGTAAGGCTCTGTATAACAGATTTCAAGGCATCCGCAGTGAAGATGAGAGTAATATGTGCGTTGCAGGAGGTACAGACTACAGAGCCTCCCACGTGGGACCAGGTGCCGTCGACTCTAGTACACAAGAAGGGGGGAAGAGGGATACCCTTTATAGTACTTAATTACAAATGAGTGGATCATGCCACCTTTTCATATATGCGCACCCAACACATACATTTTCACAAGTCTGTAGATGATGCCGTGCCGGTGCTTCTGGGCCTGCATGGGAGTACCAACTACAGACCGTCTATACATATATCACAACACAACTGTACACACTTCGTAATCCCGGCCTCATGGACTGCAGGCCGTATGTTATAAACGACCACGGGTGCATGATCGCGTGAGAGCGACAACTTATATAATATTATATACCAGACGCTTTTTGGCTGGCTTTTGTGCATTCATTTACACATAACTGCGTCACGTGAGCATAAGTCCTCAGTGGGAGGGGAACACGGGATGGGGTGGATGGATCGATGTAGCTATATCTAGTTCCTAGCTTTTGTGAGCAATTAATTTTCCGTAAAGAAGTCGACGTGAGACCATGGCACAGTCCCATGGCAATGAATACCGGCTTGGATGTAAGGCATAGAAGCATCAAACATCATCACACACTGCATGTGTACATCACTGTACTGCGCATGCATGACTGGTCAGGCCCTAGCTTGGTCCACCCTAGCAGGCGGTACGTAGGGCCGTGTAGCTGAATGACACACAATCAGCCGGCTAGCGACAGATGACACATGCACGGCTGATGCATATATGTTAATTCGTCACATGCCAGTAACCTTAAATCGAGTTGGCATACCTTCATTGAAAGGGCATGGAGCACTCAAGGTCTCGATCTAGGATATTAGAATAGCTGTCTTCAAGCCTATTACACCGTGACCGAATTGACTACGAGGCCATAAACTGTCAAACATGCCAGCGCTATTTATGGTTCATACTACCTAGGTAGACCTGCTGCGTGAATTTCGGGCACAACACTCAGTGTGTTCGACACTCCATGGGACTAAAGCCGATCTGATGATGGGTCTACAACGAGCAATAAATTCCATGAAGTGGGGAAGCTAGCTAGACCCGAGGCCGGGGTTCGCACATGATGTCCGTCATCCTACTATGCCAGCCAGCCTACGCTGGCCTAGCATAATCTATTATCCTAATCGCCCTCTAGCACTGATTCAATCAGTTAGCTGGCAAGGCAATGCTGCATGCCTTGCAGCGGGCTTATCCTATAACAGGATTCCTACTACCATGCTCAGTTAATTAATTAATTAATTAATTAATTAATTAATTAATTAATTAATTAATTAGACTCGTGCTCCCGTTGGGGAGTCACGGAGCATTAACCCCGATGGATGGATGGATGGATGGGTGCAAACAGTCCTACCGGTCTAATGTATCTACAACAGCTATCTACAACATCTATCAACATGCTCAGTTGAACCATGATTGGAGTGCTAAACTGTTCGATTCGGATTTACCCAACAAGCTGAACCGGCTCGTAGGCACGCAAGACGTCAGCCCCGCCTGACCATGGAGGCGTGCAAAATATGCACGCGTGCGTTTCTGTCCAACATCAATCTTTGGAGGGGGTGTATGCAACTTCAGCCCGCCGTTGCCAGGGCCTCTCATCCTACTCAATTATGTCCGCCACATGGATCAAGTGGTCACTGTACAGCTACTAGCTAGGTACGTGCGGGTACTGGGCCGACCTCAGGACCTGCAGGTCAGCCTCTTGCTCACATGGGCGGGGTCCAGCCTTGTGGGAAGACGCCGGCTGCACGCGCACATGTACAGGCTTCAGGCCACTTGCGGATCGACGGGCCATTGGCGCTCCGTGTCAGTCTAGCGGATGCCGGTGCAGGGCTGCCAATGAGGCCGGCATGTGACCAGCCAGCGGCAGGCTACGATATCCAACAACCCAACCAACGAGATGAATGCCCAGGAGAGTCGGCGCCCGTCAGTCCAACGCGGGCCGTAACTAACGAATCCCACCAACCGCATGCGCACTTAAGCAGCCGGCCGCATAACATATCATATACTGACGTGTCGACGGCTCCGTTCAGGCATAATGCCAGCCTGTCTGTCTTTCCATGTCTGACGGCACTTCCAATGCCTAGGCACCTACTATCTATATGCTGTTCGTGAGCAGATCTATTTCGTTGTCGGCCGTGCTCAGCGTCACTTTAAAAAGGCACAGGTGCGGCTCGTGCGAATTTTGACTGCGCGACTAGAGCGGCCGAGAGCAAGACCCGAATACATGGAAAGAAGGAAGGATGTCGCCCTCTTGGCTGACGACGGTACGTGAGGAAGCCCGGGATACGACATCACGTGCGGTGCAGGGCAGGGAAACAACCCCAACAAGGGATGATGCCTGCATGATGGGGAAGTTTCCATAGAATTTCGAGTAAACGCAAAGTCGTTTGTTCAAAAAAAGAACTTTTCTGGCTAGTTCAGCTCGCGTTATTGCTGGCCAGTGGCCCCTACCACTGAATCAAGCCGTCCAAAGCAGTTACAGCCGCCAGCATACAAATTCATGCGCCCAGCGTTACCCGCGAAAACGAGCACCAGCTTGACACGTCTTGAAAGCCGCGAAATTCCCAGCCCTTCAGGATCGCGCCAGCTCACCGGCCATGGCCATTGGCAATACCCCCCCCACACACGTTTAAGATTGGGGTCCGGCCAACCCAGGGCTGCGATCTTAAACCTAAAATCAAATCCAGGGCAGACGATCTTAAAGTTGAGAGTGGTAGGATCTTGAAACCTGATGCGGTATACCTGAACATATAATCAATATCGCATATCACTGACCAGCCATTTGTACCTACTTTAAGATCTTTTGCCCAAAACCAGCCCTGCGATCCCTGAAATTCCAAAATCCCGGGTCTCAAGATCTAAAACGTGGGAATCTTAAACGTGGGGGAGGGGGTGTAATCTGGAGCAATGAAGTAAAAAAGTTTCATGCTTATGAATGCTATCCAACACATTCACGCAGATCCTTTCTTATCATTTTTTTTTTGCGGTGGCGCTGGCTTCATGGTAATCCATGCCACCAGGCACGTGTCTGATTTGACTGTTGGTTGGAGCGACAAGACACTCCATGCCAACGACGGCGGCTAATTGCGGCCCGAAAACATCGGGTGCGCAGGCTAAACCTGTACGATTTGCAAATATACACACATTGGAGGGATGTCGCTCTTTGCTGCGCATTTAATAACGGCAGCATAGCGTAGCAATTCCGCCAGCAGACCAGTAGATTTTATACCGAGCACCCGGCTGGGGATAGCTTGTTTGGCGATGCGCCGGGTTCAATTACACGAACAGCCGCGGTGCGAGCTCGCAGGAGCTTCGTCGAAAAGCCATAATTCGCAGGACTCGCTCGCATATTACTCATTAGGCTGCGGCCGACAACAGATGCCTGCATGAACGCGAGCGTGGCGCCCGGCACGGCTAGTACCCGGAAATAAGTCCTCAATTGCCAACCTGTGGTCACTGCACTCACCTGCCCGTGGTCGATGAGGAGTGGGCCGACTAAGTCGGACCAGGGTGTCAAACTCGTCTTCCTGCTCACGCTCCTTTTCGTCACCTCTTCCGGGCTGAGCGACCCGCGCCGGGGTCGACCCCGCCGCGATGCCTCCGGGAAATACTCCTTCACCGTCAAGCTCCCTCGCGACCTCGCCCGGTGGGGCTGGTGGGGCGGGAACACCACCCTGCCGACCCCAGTCCTGTACCCTGACAAGGGGGACGCGGTCATCGATGTCCAAGTCCTCGGCCCATCCTCATTATCGGCCGGACACTCCCGTGGGCTGGGCGAGGGCGTGTACGAGATCTATTTTTGGCCCGTTGAGACCGGCTTCCACGTCGTGCGCGCGAGGCTCGAGTACGCCAGCCGTCGCGAAGCCAGCGACATCAACGGCCCCATCCCCCCCTCGGCTCTACCCAGGTATATCGGTCAGACCCTGGGCAGGTGGCAGGGCCACGTGACGCGCGCGCCGCCGGGGAACGTGTCTATTTCTGGCGACGGCGGCGACGGCGTGGACATCATCCCAGGTACTGTCGGGCAAGCGCTCGAGACCTGCGTGGGGGCAACTCACCCGGGGGCATGGGTGCTCGCCCATCGGCCCCATGGTATCCACCGGCATTCGTCACGATTCCACGCCCGAAAAATAGCCGCCCCTTCCCTAAACATCGGCCCTGTAACGTCCCCTGAACGGACCCAGAACGGCATGGACTCGGGCACCTATCAGCCCTTCAGCCCAGGAAGCGTTAGTGCTTCCGACTGGGGAGGTGGGTCCTTTAGCCCAGGAAGTAGTGCATCTGGCTGGGGAGGAGAGTTTC
Organism: Mesostigma viride; assembly: GCA_009746045.1. Classification (NCBI taxonomy): domain Eukaryota; kingdom Viridiplantae; phylum Streptophyta; class Mesostigmatophyceae; order Mesostigmatales; family Mesostigmataceae; genus Mesostigma; species Mesostigma viride. The sequence continues at coordinate 382,451 of RPFO01000667.1, read as the reverse complement.
TGCCCCACCCGGACTCCGAGCCGATTTGCCCATCGTGCCGGCCGAGAGCATCCAACTCCTCTCGCCCCCCCGTCGTGTGCACGGGGGACGGGGACCGGCTGCGCGGCGGGCTGGGCGGCCACGTGCACCCGCGCTACCATTTCGACTTCTGGCAGCCGCAGGGGTGCCGCTACTCCCGCAGGGGGCGGCTCGAGGCGGAGCACTGCTTGCTGTATGCGTGTGGGTGCTGGGATTACGGGGAGGAGGAGGTGTGGGGGGCGGATGGGGGGGGGGGAGAAATCTTGGGGAGGATGGGGAGGAGGAGACATTCTCGCAAGCCAACCCCAAGGGGGTTTCCTTAAGGAGCCTTAGAGAGGTGGCGATGGGAGGGCCGGGGTATGGGGAAGAGGAGGGGGGCAAGGAGGAAAGGACAAACGTATCTGGGGAGGAGTGGTCCGGGGATGATGATGGAGGGTGGCGGAGGCACAGGGATGATGGGGTTGGGGGGCAGGGTGGGGAATGGGGGGGGGATGGGGGGGTCTTTGACGACGGGGGGGTTTGGACGATGCCATCGCGGGGGACGACCCTACTCGTGAGATGGCGGTGGAGGATGAGGAGAAGGAGGAGGACGAGGAGGATCTAGATGGTGCGGGCGAGGGCAATGGCGTCTCCATCCATGGGAGCTCTTCTCCTCTGGATGGCACGGGCGAGGGGAATGGGGCTCTCGGAAGCTCTTCTTCGCTGTGGGGGCGGAGCGAGGCCACCCAATTTGAAACGGATCGTACCATCTCCTTCCCATCCCGGGGACTCGATACCGGGGCGCAGAGGCGCAACAAGCACGGACACCAACCTCCTTTTCGTCACACCATACGGGTGGATGGTGGCATTCCGAGGCCCCGCAGGAGTGGCCCCCTCTCTCGACTACCCTCTGCGACCGAACACCCAACGCATGCACTCCGGGAGAGCAAGCATCTGGCTGCTTCTAGGAACCCCCGTAGCAACGATGCTTTCGAGAATGCCATTAGCGGCAGCCAGCTGGCTGGTTCCAAGAGGCACCACGGGGCGGCCCCGTCTAAAAATAGCGACGGCGCAGGCGCCCGCTGTAAAAACAGCAACCGCGCTTGTCGCCGGCGTCGCGTGGTCGTCATGGTGGGGGACAGCGTGCTCATGCAGTGGTGCTCGTTTCTGCAGTGTGCGCTCGCCAGCAGTAATGGGGACGACGGCGCCCTGGAGAGTGCCGACTCATTGCTAGCAGCGCTAGTGGGAGGCTCCGACTTGTCATCCTCCTCTTTCTCTTCCTCCTCATCAATGGCATCCTCTTTCTCGCCATCATCCTCGCCATCATCCTCGACATCGTCAACATTGTCGTCATCATCGTCCATGTCACACTTTGCGACGTATTCCACGCCCTCCGATGGCAAGGACGCGGGCGGCACAACATCGTCACGATCCGATGGAGCCATGGGAGGCAGCACCGGAGATGCGGGCGAGTCCGGGCATGGCCAGGGTGCGGCCTGGGTGCGGGGTGGTGATGACAATGCAGGCACTGCTGCTGGTGGTGCTGGTGGTGGCGGTGGCGATAGCCGCGCCAGTGGCGGTGGCGATGGTGGTGATGGCAGCAGCACTGGTGGGCGTGGCCGTGATGCTGCTGGCGGTGGTGGCAGCACAGGCGGCGGCACTAACGGTGGAAGTGGCAAAGGGGGGGATGCCAGAAGTTCCCGCGTCGGCGCCAAATGCGACCGCAAGTGCGACCACCGGCGACGGCCCGGGTCGCGGCCCTGCTGGGTCCCTGGGTCCCCCATCGCCTGCATTGCGGCGGTATGTGGGTTGAGTGGGTGAGGTGGGTGACGAGTACGTCTGTGTGCGTGGTGTGTGTGTGTGTGGGGGGGGGGGGGGGGGTGTATGTGTGTATTGGGGGGCGGGTTGTGTGTGTGTGTGTGTGTGTGTTGGGGGTACTTGGTGTGTTCTGTTTGGCGTTGTGGTGTACATGTGCGCAGGACGGTGTGTTGGATACTATACCCATGGAATAATAATAGTAATAATAATAATAATACACCCATCAAATAATAGCGATATAATACCCATGGAATATCTCTTTTCTGTCACGGTTGTTGCATGAAGCAGCACTGACTTGACCGTGTGACCCTGTTCTTTCACCCTTCCTGTGGCATGCTGGAGCCTTAGTTCTGCCATGGAGTATCAACCTGCCCGTAGTACACTGCATTATATATACCGATCAAATATATCCATCACATACACCCATCATATATACCCATCATATATTTTTAAAAATTAAATTAAATTATAACATACCTCCGTTGGGAGATCATGTAGCACATATTCCTTGATGGATGGTGGAGTGGGTATATGCCCATTATAAATACCCATCATATATCCACCACATATACCCTTCATATTTACCAAATTTATATACCCATCATATATATCCACCACATATACCCATCATATATACCCATCATGTACCCCATTCTTCTTCGCAAAATGTGGGTTGCCCACTCTATTCTTGTTACACGCAGCAGCATTAGCCCGGGCATGTGGCCCACTTACATGGCACCCATCATTTATATTGTTTTTACTGCAACCCTATTTATTATCATTTATGGTTTTACTGCACCCTTTTTACTATAGTTATTCATATTGTCTTTGCTGCTCCCTTCCCTTGGCACGCAGGAGCATTACCTGGGCAGCGCGCACGGCGAGCGTGGGCTCTATGCGCTGACGAACGTCACCCAATCGACGCTTGAGGCCACGATCGCACACATACTGGCGGAGCGCCTAGGGGAGATGTCCGTGGGGTCCGTGGGTCCTCGTGGCGTGGTGGCGAACGCTGGCACGAGGGCAGGGGAGGGAGGTGAAGCAGCAATCACCAGCAGAAGGCGGGCAGAAGGTGGTAGTAGTAACGCACCAGCAGAAGGTAGTAGCCAACCAGATGGAGTGGAAGACGGGGCGGGGAGTGAAGATGGTGGGGCTCGGCAAGAGGATGGGGAAAAAGAACCGGCGGTAGCAGAAGGGGAAGGGGAAGGGGAAGGAGGAGGGGGCGAAGGAGAAGGCGGTGATGCTGACCACGGTGATGATGAGCTGGAAGGATGGGAGCAAGAGGCAGAGGAAGGGGAACGAGGAGAAAGACGAGAGGACCAAAAGGATGAAGACAAGGATGTGGACGATAACCCAGAGGACCCAGGGGAGGAGGGGAGTACATGGGAGGAGGGGAGTACATGGGAGGAGGGGAGTACATGGGAGGAGGGGAGTACATGGGAGGAGGGGAGTACAGGGGAGGAGCGGAGTACATGGGAGGAGGGGAGTACAGGGGAGGAGGGGAGTACAGGGGAGGAGGGGAGTACAGGGGAAGAGGGGAGTCAAGGGGAGGAGGGCGAAGAAGAGGAGCCACAAGGTCAGGAAGGGAAGGAGAGAGGAGACCAGGCAGCCGACGGGACAGCTGTCTCCTTCTGGGAGGAGGCAGCCAGGGCAGGCAGCGGGGAAAGGGCAGCAGCAAGGGGAGGGGAAATGGGGGAGGGGAGGGACGAGAGGCAAGTGAGGGGGAGTAGCCGAGGAGCCTTGATTAGAGGGGGACCCTGGATGCCTGGGGAGGCGGGCCGGCGGGCAGCGGCTAGGGCTCAAGCGATATTGCGGCATTCGAGAGATTTCCAAGGGGGTATGGGGCACGGAGTTGACTTGGGCGGTTTCCCTCGCTGGGATCAAGGTGGTCGGCCGAGGAGGAGCAATGTTGGTGGGCGAGGCCGGAGAGGCCTCATGGGTGAGGGGGCCGGGTTGTTAGCCCCTGGTGGTGAACATGATGACGTTGATGGTGATGATGCTGATGGTGATGGTAATGGTGCTGACGGCAGCCATGTTGCTGATGTCGGTCATGTCGCCGACCACGGTGATGATAGCGACTATGGTAACGATTACGCGGATGACGGCGACGATTACGCCGATGATGGTGACGACGATGCAAACGTTGCTGTTGCTGCTGGCGTCGGCGACAAGGGGGTTGCTGATGGCGGCGGTCGTGACCTACCTATCATGAGAAGCGGCGGTGATGACGACGATGCCATTCCACAGGAGGATGGTTCAAACGATGAGGGTCGCAGGGAGCGCCTGAGACGCGGTCTTGTGGGCCGCATGCGCCGCAGTATGGGAGGGGACAAATCCGCCGTCACGCTGGTGTTCGGATTCGGTCTGCACGATGCGGCGTACGGGACGGTGACGGACGACGCCATTATCCCGCAGGTGAGCTCGACGGGTTGGTGGGTGGATGGCTGGATGGAGACCGTCTTATGGCGTTGGCCATTGCTCTCGCCTGTTGCAACTTTCTTTCCCGTTGTTAATTTTCTTTCCCCCCTGGGTCTCACCTATGTATCTCTCGGTATTGTACTCACCTATGCATCTCTCGGTATGGTACTCACCTATGTATCTCTCGGTATGGTACTCACCTATGTATCTCTCGGTATGGTACTCACCTATGTATCTCTCGGTATGGTACTCACCTATGCATCTCTCGGTATGGTACTCACCTATGTATCTCTCGGTATGGTACTCACCTATGTATCTCTCGGTATGGTACTCACCTATGTATCTCTCGGTATGGTACTCACCCCTGCTCTTCTCTACCTTCCCTTCCTCGATACACCCTGTTTGCGCGACCACGTGTGTCCGCGGCCTAGTTTCCGTTCTTGCTCCGTTCCTTCCCTACCGCCGTCACCCTACTCCCGCTGTCTATTCCCCTCCTTTTCCAACCTGGACCCCTCCCTGCGAAGTGCTCCCCTCCCCTCCTCTTTGCTGTTGTTACTTATGTGCCATCTTCCGTGCTTCTGTGCCATTTCTCCGCAACCTCCCTTGGTCAGCTCAAGAAGCTCCTTGTCATTTCCCCTCGCTACTTCCATGAGCCTACTCCCGCTAACCCCTCTCCTTTGCTAACTCTCTCTGTTGTTCTTACCTTTGTGCCACTTTTCCGCGGCCTCTCTCTGGCAGCTCAAAAAGCTCCTTTGGGCGACCGCACACGTGGCGCGCCTCCACCGCATCACCCGCACGTTCTGGATGACCGCAACTGCCATCCACCCGCTCGTATCCCAACAGAGCAACTGCACAGGTGTTCCGGGGGTGTCCTCGTGGGGCCTGCCCACGTGCATGCAGCCGCAGCACCGCCACTTCACGACCACAAATGTGGAGGACATGAACCGGCTTGCCAGGGAGGCGATTCGCCAGTTTGAGGAGGAGCACTCATCCCTAACCGGTCGACCAAACCTTGCAATGGATGGCACGTTTGCGAGTCATGCTGGTGGAGGGGCAGGTGGAGGTGCTGGTGCAAGTCCAGGAGCAGACGTAGGTGTCAGAGCAGGTGGAAATGTAGGGGTAGGCGCAGGGGCAACGGCAGGTTCACATGGCCGTGCGCAAGAAAGGCCACTAGTGGAGGTCTTGGACGCGTGGGCGGTCACGCAGACGCGGGAGGATGCGCACCAACGTCGATCGGACATGGTCCATTATTGCGACGAGATATTCGTGGAGCTCACACAGATATTCATGCACGCGCTGTGCGGATAGCTACTCTGATCTGTCACGGGGAGCCTTTATACCTCCTGTTCACACGTCCGTTGACGATCACTCATCATGACTCACTGTCAAGATCTCCATTAATTACCGTAGTGGCTCTTATATCAGTACGCATAATTATGTACGAATCGACCTCGTACAGGCCCCAAAAAAACCTCCGTCTGGCCTCGTACACCTCAAAATTAGGTGCCACCGGCGCAGCGCGGCGCAGACCTAGCAATGGCGCGGCGCGAGTTTGAACCGGCGCGGCGCAGCGCGGGAGCTGTGTTGAGGGCTTGAGGCCTCGAGCGGGAGGCTGCGAAACTACAATTCGCGCGCAAACATCGCTGATCTGTGGGGATAACCGGTAAGGTAAGGTGCCTATCGTGGTGGGTTCTCTCGTCGCGGTAGGTAGGTAGCTATGGGTGAGAAGAAGCAGCGGACTCTGGACGGGCTGTGGGGTAAATTCCAGCCCACAGTGGTTGTTGGCACTACCACGTCCCGGCTCCTCCCTCCTCCGATCCGCTATGCGCCCGGCATTGCTGAGCGCATGCGCGACAGGCTGGCCGCTGTGCCCAAGCCCATCAAACGCCCGGTTGGACGCCCGCCAAAGGTTTCTGCAGCCGCAGTCCCTCCTGCCAGCATGTTGGCCGACGAGCATGAGCATGCAGTGCGGACCGACCCGCTGCTGGGAGAAGTTTTGGCCGGCGGTGCACCCGAGTCCAGAAAGCGGCCTCGGACCGAGTACACTGACGAGGATGTCAATTTTGTCATTGAGATGGATCGGAAGTATGGTGGGAAGGGGAAGCGGGGAGGACTCCTCAGGTGGCTTCAACTCTCTCATCCTCGTTTTGCGAAGCTGACAGAGAGCACAATGAGGCACTGGCTGTCCGGCAGGCGCCGTGCTGACGTCGCAGAAAAGCCGGAGGAGAACGGCGACGACATGAGCATTGACAGTGACAGTGATGGGAGCGACGGCGAGCCACGTGCTGGGCGTGCGTTTGTGCTCGGGAAGGCCGCCATGGCCGAGATCGATGCATTTTGGGGGGATCTGTGCGAGTCTGGGGCAAAGATGATACCAAGAATGGTGCGGCCTTTCTTGGTGGGCATCATCTGCAAGCATCACATGTCCCACGTGCTGGTGGAGAACGGGGGCGACTTTCTTCTGTCGCACAGGTGGATCCTGAATCGCTGTGCTTCCCTCGGCATGACCTGGCGGGCGCCGACGACTGCGGCGCAGAAGCTGCCTGAGAACCATCAGGAGTTGGTCGACCTCATGGCCTACCGGCTGGCCTACCTCAGTCGTCTTCCTGCATGATATCCCTGAGAGCCTCGTCATCAACTTTGACCAGACGGGCGTCTACATTTTCGGATGCGGGGGGGGAAGGACGCGAGCCAAGAAGGGCACCAAGCACGTCCGCATGATCGGCCAGGATGACAAAAGGCAGATCACTGTGGTGGCAGCAACGGCGGCAGACGGGATGGTCCTGCCCCTGCAAGTGATTTACACGGGGAAGACCAAGCACAGCTGCCCCCCCCCGGCATCCCGCAGTGGCAGCAGGTTCGAGGGCTGGAACTTCACTGCCACTAACAACCACTGGTCCAGCAAGGACTCGATGAAGGAGTATGTGACCGAGGTCCTGGTGCCGTGGTTCAAGAAGCGCATGGCGGAGTTGGGCCTTGTGCCCGGGGAGCAGAAGGTCGTGGTGCTGCTGGACTGCTGGGCCGTCCACAAGTCCGAGTTCTTCCGGAACTGGGTGCGGCAGCATTACCCGTGGATCATCCTCCTGTATGTTCCTGCGGGGACGACGGGTGTGGCGCAGCCCCAGGACTTGATGATGCAGCGACCGTTCAAGGCAGCGATCTGCGCTGCATCGGGGGAGTGGCTTGCGGGGAAGGTGCAGCAGCTGCTGGCCTCCGGTGTCTCCGTCAAGGACGTGGCAAAGAAGGTGAACCTGCGCATGAGCGCGATCAAGCCCCTCACCCCTGCCTGGATTTATGCCGGGTGGGACCGCTGCCGGAGCGAGCCCGAGCTCATGAAGAGGGGCTTTGAGAAGGCGGGCCTCCTCAGCCGTGCATGGACCACGGCCTTCCAAAGGGAGGCCATGCGGCTGAAGGAGCAGGGCAAGATCTTCCCCAACGACACTACCATGCAAGAGGTGCCACAGGGCGAGGAGGCAGACCTCACGGCCGAGGAGGAGAATGCCCTGGTGCTGGAGACGGAGGCTGACGCTGAACTGCTCACTGATATCATCAATGAGTTCAATACGCTTAGCACTGGCCACTAGATGCAAAAGAAGATACCAATCCATGAAGATAACATCAGCATGCTCCCTTTCTCAATTTTCTGCCTTTGTTTTTCTAGGTAGTTGTCTTATTGATGTTGGTGCATGACTACGTTGGGATGAGTGCATGAATTAAGTGAGCCAACTTGATTCATGACATTCAAGTGGCTTTGTTCAGGTGATCAGTTTCTTTTTTGTCAATGTAATAAAAAGCAATTACCTCTACAGTAGTTTGACCACGTGTAATTCATTCATTAATTAATACCTAAACTAGGTAAATTGGTGCATTGTTCGGTTCATATCCCATAACTAACCATCATGCCAAAGTACAGTGATGGCTTTATGACCATGGTGACATGCATAGGCCAGTTTACTTACCTAGATACTCACCATTAAATTGTACTTGAAAATGCTTCCTTGTACTGTGTGCCAGCGAACTACTACTAGGTACCCCTGAATTGAATTGAATTGAATTGTAACATAACTCCGTTGGGAGTATATGTAGCACATAGCCCTTGAGGGATCGAGGGCATATGGCCTATCATACATCCTAATAAGCTACTTCCTGCAAGGGTGGGGATGTAAAGGACCCTTGCTCTAGGTGCACCAGGGCACTTGCATCCCCATGATCTTCAAGCTATGCCCAGCGAAGGGGGAGCCTGTCATGGGGGGGAAGATCAGCATAGCTATACAAAAAAGCTAGGGCATGGCGTCTCAGCAGAGAGTTACTCCCTGCATGGGCACAACATAACTAAATAAAGCTAGGCATCGTCTGGAACCACGAGCCACGAGCCACGAGCCACGAGCCACGAGGTAGCCATGGCTGACGGCGGAGCTCATAACTTTCACGTTTGAGCCCCAAATTCAGCTGTGAATATCACTATCGCTTCGTCTTTCTAAGACGCACATGCTGATATAATTTTCCGAATCTAAAACGCAATATATGGCGCACAAACGCGCCTCGACGCAACGCAGCCTGGCGGCTGCGCTCGGCAATGAAAATTCTGCAGCTCAGGCTGCAGCTTCGCCTTCAGGTCCGGCAGGCGGCGATGACACTAGTCGTGCACTGGTGGTCGTCCAGCAACCCCCCGGGCTTAACGCCTCGCCATCTGCATCGCCTGACCCCAAGCGCACCCGCCCAGCCGACGACACAGGAGGGTCTTCACGCCCAGAACCGAGCTTTCGGCCCCGGCCTTTCAAGGTCGCAGATTACGACTGGGCCACCATTTCTCCGACCGATGCTCTGCGCTGCATCTTCTTCGGGGATTACGCTTCGCTTTACGACCTGTGCCTCCATTTCCACTCCATCAATCGCCTCCTCGCCCCGGACGGCAGCCGCTGGGCCAACATCTACGGGCTGTCCGGCTGCGTCCGCCCCCATCTCCAGCACGCCATCCTCAACTCCCTTCTCCAGCGCTCTGACGGCGAGATCTGGGCTCCACCCCTTTCCGTCCCCACCCTCCGCTCCATCCTCACGGAAGCCTTTCAGCAGCACGTGACCCCCCTTGCTGCCGACATAGCAGCAATCGGCGGCACGCTGACTGCTGAACTTCCTCACATTTCCACCGCCGCCGCCTCCACCTCCACGGCCATCTCCGCCTCCACTGCCGACATCAAAGCCCAGCTCCTCGACCTCGACCAACGCCTTCAAGCCACCGCCAACGCCCTTGAGAGCTTGCATGACACCGCCGGCCTCACCGCCCAGGCGGTGAAGGACATCGCCGCCCAGCCGGCGCCTGCTGGCTCGGCCGGCGATGCTCCCTCCACCTGGGCGGACTTGCTTAAGCAGCACACCACCTCCACCACCTCCACCATCTCGGCACAACTCAAGCAACAAGCCCTCGACCTTCGCGAGGAAGCCGACATCGCCCGGCGCAGCCACAATGTCATCGTCAAGCACTTCGACCAGCAGGCAGGTGAGACCTCCACGAGCCTTCTTGAGGCATTTAAGCGCGCCATTCTTGCCCCCATGTTACTCACTGGTGAGCTGGACATGTCGGCTGTCCGCCTCCCCCGCGCGCGGGGGAAGGCTGGCCCGGCCCCCGTGCTCCTCACCTTTAAGTACATGGCGGACAAGCTGGCGTTCCTTAAATGCCGCAAGAAGCTCTCGGAGACTCGCTTCACGCTGGACGACGACTTGACCCTGGCCCAGCAACAACGGCGACGCGAGCTATGGCCGGCCTACCTTCAGCTCCGGCAGAGCGCAAGGGGGAAGCCGGTATACTGGAGGGGGGCGGTCATCCACGTTGACCACAAGCCCTGGCAGCCCCCTCCTGCCACCTCAGACTAGGAATATATATACCAGTAGTGTAGATTAGTAAGGCTTAGCCTAGCATGTGGCCCACGCGCATGTGCGCCCATAATGGCCCCCATGGATGATGCCTTCAACATTTAGCCATGCTTTGTCTATAATGGGACCCCCATGGATGTTGCATTAAGAACTTAGCCATGCTATGCCATGCAGAGAGATGCTCTCTGTCGAGAAGCCATGCCCTAGCCCTTGCATAGCCATGATGATCTTCCTCCCCCGTGCCAGGATCCCCTTAGCTGGGTTGAACCTGAGACAGCATGGTGGTGCCGGTGCCCTTGCGGCACCTAGAGCAAGTGTTGCTTACATTCCCACCCTTGCATGAAGTAGCCTAGGATGTATTTAAAGCCATATGCCCCTTCTCAGGGATATGTGCTACATTGACTCCCAACGGAGTGATGTTGATAATTAATTAATTAATCGTCTGGAGGGTGGCTCATCATAGGCACACATGTACATGATAAAGCGCGTGGCTTAGCTGGGATAGTGCCTCTAGGAGGCGTACATGTACATTCTGATCAGACACTCCGCAAAGGTGAAAACCTTTGCGTTCAGTGCCGGGCCGCGGAAAACGCGGAAAACGCGATCTGCAAATGAATCCGACCGGAATCGAACTGGGGACCTCTCGCACCAATTTTGCTGACTATAGGACGGACGTCTCCGGTTACCATGGCATCGCCAACTTACACCTACAGTCATCCGCAAAAATGTACATGGCCACGGTCTATCTATTCTACACTACTACTGCTGTATTCCCCTAAACTGGGGCGTCTGGAGTCGCTGGGGCCGCGGGGGTCGCCTGCCAGGGCTTGTGGCCGACGTAGATGGCCGCCCCCTTCCAGTACACCGGCTGCCCCGCCTTGGTCTGCCGGAGCTGGAGGTAGGTCGGCCATAGCTCCCGTCGCCGTTGTTGCTGCGCCAGGGTCAAGTCGTCATCAAGGGTGAAGAGAGTCTTCTCGAGCCGCTTGCGGCGTCTGAGAAAAGAAATCTTGTCCGCCGGGGTCTTAAAGGTGAGAAGGTACCCCTGAATATACCCTGACAATATACGTACGTACTGTAAAAATTATTCCCAAAAGTTGGCGTACACGTAACAAGAATTCCAAAAACTCTTCGTACAATAATTAAGCGTACACGTATAAGAGCCACTACGGTAATTAATTAGGAACATAACTCCGTTGGGAGTACATGTAGCACATATCCCTGAGAAGGGGCATATGGCTTTTAATACATTCTGGGCTACTTCCTGCAGGGGTGGGAATGTAAGCTACCCTTAATTAATTAATTAATTAATTAATTAATTAGACTCGTGCTCCCGTTGGGGAGTCACGGAGCATTAACCCCGATGGATGGATGGATGGATGGATATGGGTGCTGACAGTCCTACCGGTCTAATCTATCTACATCATAACAGGACGCTCCATACATCATACAAGGAAGCTACCCTTGCTCTAGGTCAGTGCACCCCCCTGTAACTAGGACCTAGATAGCTTATATACCATCCATTCCATCCCATGTTCCCCTCCCACTGAGGACTTATGCTCACGTGACGCAGTCACGTGTCTATTAATTAATTAATTAATTAGGTCAGTGCGCCAGGGCACCTGCACCCCCATGATCTATCAAGCTATGCCCAGCTAAGGGGGAGCCTGTCATGTGGGGGAAGATCATCATGGCTATACAAGGGGGGATCAGAATACAAGGGCTAGGGCATGGCTTCTCACCCCTTTAACCCGTGTTTTTTTACAACGCGATACATCGCGTTGTAGGGTTAGAACGCGATGTATCGCGTTGTAATCTGACACGTGGCAAACCTATTAAACATGCGATTTTTGGTCTGAAACTTTCAAAATAGGTCAGAAACATCTCATAGAATTCAAGAAAAAATCCTGGTATTTTTGGTATTTTTTTTGTGACAGCTGCAAACAAATATGTACCGGACTGAAATCAGGCATTTTCGCGGGACGAATGTGAAGACGGCGGCGATGGCGGCAGGTAGATCTCGCCAGTTTTCGCGCGAATTTCAGTGGCTGTTGGGTAGCACGACCATGATGATGCGTTCAAAGGTTGATAATTAGGTTTCTACGAGTTTGTTGAGGTACTGGGGCAAAGGAAACGTAGTTTTTTCCAGTTTCTCACCCAACTTTCATGCGGAAACCCTGGAAACCGGCATACATATTATTACGTCAAGACTCGGGTCTGCTGCGGCACCATGCTTGGTATTTCCATGGTGTTTCGACTTCTTAACACATGTTGATTCATTCCGAACGCCCGGACTCTCGGCTAAACCGAGATTTGTGCAGACTTTTATTGGGTAGCTCCGGGCATGATGGCGCCTGCAAATAGCGTAAGGCGTGACCGTGGCTATTGCTACGGTATGCTGTATTTTCCTGCATGGAAATGGCCTCTGCCACCGGCTCAATAGTGCTTGCAGGCGTAAGTATATCGTGTTTCTACCTAGTTTCTGCCAGTTTTCCACTTATTTCTACCGACCTCTGCCCAGCCTCTCTAAGACCGCCATCCTACTCGACGTTGCTTGCATGTCAGCCATAGCAGGTTGCAGTTGTGCAGTATTTAGGTGCTGTATACGTCGTCACGGCGACGGGAGCTATGGCCGACCTACCTCCAGCTCCGGCAGACCAAGGCGGGCCAGCCGGTGTACTGGAAGGGGGCGGCCATCTACGTCGGCCACAAGCCCTGGCACGCGACCCCCTCGACCACCGCGGCCCCAGCGACTCCGGCAGCCCCAGCCTAGGGGAATACAGCAGCAGTAGTGTAGAATAGATAGACAGTGGCCTTGTACATGCCCGCCTACCACAGGCACTATACCAGCTGAGCCTAGCCTTTTCTAGTCATGTACATGTGTGCCTATGATGAGCCACCCTCCAGATGATACCTAGCTTTATTTAATTATGCAGTGCCCATGCAGGGGGTCACTCCCTGCTGAGAAGCCATGCCCTAGCTTTTGTATAGCTGTGCTGATCTTCCCCACCTATGACAGGCTCCCCTTAGCTGGGTGTTGCCTGAAACTCTGGGTGGTGCAGGTGCCCTAGTGCACCTAGAGCTTAAGTGTTGTTTACATTCCCACCCTTGCAGGAAGTAGCTTAGAATGTATGATAGGCCATATGCCCCTTCTCTGGGCTATGTGCTACATATACTCCCAACGGAGTTATGTTACAATTCAATTCAATTCAATTCAATACGTCGTCAAGCCGTGCATATATCGTGAGGATTGGATGTTGATGGTTTATACTGCGTTGATTGTGCAAGAAGATCAGCTGGGTGCCCATAATCATGGTGTATAATCATGTGATGTTAGCATCTTGCCACCATTTGCTAGCATGCATTCCAGCGTCATCTTTGCCTGCATGTAAGCTCATGGATCACTCAACCTATCCAAGCCTTGCATTACACGTGCCTCTTTCTTTCAGTATTGCACGCGTTATGGAATGAAAACCCAGCACCTCCGTTCCCACGAGGCATGTGCTCAACACGTTGTGAGAGTGGATGATGCTTTGGCTATGGCTGCCTGATTCAGTCATATTAGGTCATCCAGTCATGATGTTTGATGCATGTTTGATGCTGTATAATAACTTAGACAATGTTCACCTATTTTCAACGTTTTGACCCTCCAAGCTCACTATGGCCCCGTTTATGGGGCTCGTGTCGTTGCGTAATGTTGTGAAGGGCTCTCATTTTTCCCACTGCGTCAACTGTACTGCGTTGTAATTGTGATGCTAATGAAAAATAGCTCCAGTGGCCCAATGGGCCTGAGTTTTGTTTCACAGAGCCTGCATTATTATGTTGCCCATAGCTCGTGCAAGAAGCCAGATTTTTTTCATGAACCATTTGTGAATAAGCACATGACTTGTGACCTATAGGGTCAAGAAATCGCGGTCATGGTCAGACCCCCCTGTATTCAAACCAGTGTATCTCTCTAATGAATAAGCATTTTGTAGGTCTGAGTAGCTCAAAAAATCCTTTGATTTATGGGCTTTCAGGAAAGTATATACATGTCATTACATGACCATGAAAAAAAATTTTCCTTAGGTGCTATACCCGTTCTAAAAAAAGCTTACAACGCGATATATCGCGTTCTAATTAAAAAAACACGGGTTAAGTACACACCTGTGCTCCTCACCTTTAAGTACATGGCGGACAAGCTGGCGTTCCTTAAATGCCGCAAGAAGCTCTCGGAGACTCGCTTCACGCTGGACGACGACTTGACCCTGGCCCAGCAACAGCGGCGACGCGAGCTATGGCCGCGACCTACCTTCAGCTCCGGCAGCGTGCTGGGGGAAAGCCGGTATACTGGAGGGGGGCGGTCATCCACATTGACCACAAGCCCTGGCAGGCCCCTCCTGCCACCCCAGACTAGGGAATATACCAGTCAGTGTAGATTAGACAGGCTTAGCCTTTGCAAGTGGCCCACGCGCATGTGCGCCCATAATCAATGGCCCCCATGGATGATGCTTTCAGTATTTAGCCGCGCCCAGCCTACCATGGGACCCCCCATGGATGATGCATTAAGAATTTAGCCATGCTATGCCTATGCAGCTGGGAGTTACTCTCTGCTGAGATGCCATGTGTACACCAGCTATAGCCTAGCCACATACCCTCCACCCCATATGTCATGCAGGCCTTCTACTGTAGGCCCTCTCCTCAAGCCCCCCTTGGGTGCCTGTGCTTGTTAAGCTAGGAGGCATGAACCATCATGGCGGTGCAGGTGCACCTTGTGCACCCAGAGCACTGGGTGATAGTTGTACATCCTCCACCTGCAGGTTGTAGCCCTGATTGTATTACAAACCCATAGATTCTGATCAGGCACGCCGCAAAGGTGAAAACCATTTGCGTTCAGTGCCGGTCCGCGGAAAACGCGGAAAAACGCGATCTGCAAATGCATCCGACCGGAATCGAACTGGGGACCTCTCGCACCAACTTTCGCTGACTATGGGACGGACGTCTCCGGATCCTAGGGCATCGCCAACTTACACCTACAGTCATCCGCAAAAGTTCTCCTTTCCGGGGAGTGATGCAAGCCTTTCGGATTTGGTACTAGATAAATCACTCGAGATCTGTGTGTAGGAGTACTACACACGTGTCTGCACGCGAGACTTGTTCAGTCTCGCAGCGTGAGACGGGCTGAACACGGCTGGAACCTTCTTTATTAGAAGGGGGCGTAGCCGGTACTATCGAAATCAGCCAAGCGTATATTCTGATCCATAGATGCCCCTTTCTCAGGGCTATGTGTTACATATGCTCCCAACGGAGCTATGATTTTAATTAATTAATTAATGGCTTCTCAACAAAGAGCGTCTCTCTGCATAGGCATAGCATGGCTAAATTCTTAATGCAACATCCATGGGAGGTCCCATTATAGGCATGTGGCGTGGCTGAATTCGGAAGGCATCGTCCATGGGGGCCACCCATCCACCCATCGGGGTTAATGCTCCGTGACTCCCCAACGGGAGCACGAGTCTAATTAATTAATTAATGGGGGCCATTATGGGCGCACATGCGTGTGGGCCACATGCTAGGCTAAGCCTGACTAATCTACACTAAGTGGTATATATTCCCTAGTCTGAGGTGGCAGGAGGTGCCTGCCAGGGCTTGTGGTCGTGGATGACCGCCCCCCTCCAGTATACCGGCTTCCCCCCTGCGCTCTGCCGGAGCTGAAGGTAGGTTGGCCATAGCTCACGTCGCCGCTGTTGCTGGGCCAGGGTCAAGTCGCCGTCCAGCGTGAAGCGAGTCTCCGAGAGCTTCTCAGTGCGGCATTTAAGGAACGCCAGCTTGTCCGCCATGTACTTAAAGGTGAGGAGCACGGGTGCCGGGCCAGCCTTACCCCGCGCGCGGGGGAGCCGGACAGCCGACATCCGCAGCTCACCAGTGAGTTGCACTGATGGGGGCAAGAATGTCGCGCAGAATGCCGTGAGAAGGCTCGTCGAAGTGCTCAGTGACGATGACATTGTGGCTGCGCTTGGTGATGTCGGCCTCCTCGCGAAGGTCGAGGGCTTGTTGCTTGAGTTGTGCCGCGATGGTGGAGGTGGTGGAGGTGGTGTGATGCTTAAGCAAGTCCGCCCAGGTGGAGGGAGCATCACTGGCCGGGCCAGCAGGTGCCGGCTGGGCAGCGATGTCCTAGCTTCACCGCTTGGGCGGTGAGGCCGGCGGTGTCATGCAAGCACTCAAGGGCGGTGGCGGTGGCTTGAAGGCGCTGGTCGAGGTCGAGGAGCTGGGCTTTGATGTTGGTTGTGGAGGCGGAAATGGCAGTGGAGGTGGAGGCGGCGGTGGTGGAAAGGTGAGGAAGTTCAGTAGCCAGCGTGCCGCCCATTGCTGCCACATCGGCGGCAAGGGGGGTCACGTGCTGCTGAAAGGCTTCCGTAAGGATGAAACGAAGTGTGGGGGCGGAGATGGATGGAGCCCAGATCTCGCCGTCAGAGCGCATGAGAAGGGAGTTGAGGATGGCGTGCTGGAGGAAGGGGCGGTTGCACCCGAACAGAGTGCTGGTGTTGTACCACCAGCTTCCGTCCGAGTTGATGAGGCGGTCGATGCTGTGGAGATGGAGGCACAGGTCGTAAAGCGAGGCGTAGTCCCCGTAGAAGATGCAACGCAGGGCAGTTGCCGGGGACATGTTGGTCCAGTCCTGATCATCGACCTTGAAAGGTTCAGGCTTAAAGCGCGGTTCTGAGGGGCGTGAAGACCCTCCTGTTTTGTCGGCTGAGCGGGTGCGTTTAGGGTCAGGCGATGCCGATGGCGAGGCATTGAGCCCGGGAGGGTGCGGGGCGACCACCAGTGCTTGACTAGTGTCACCGCTGCCTGCCGGACCTGAGGGCGAAGCTGCAGCCTGAGCTGCAGACGTATTTTCATTGCCGAGCGCATCCGCCAAACTGCGTTGCGTCGAGGAGCGTTTGCTCGTCATATATTGCGTAATAGATTCGGAAAATTATATCAGCATGTGCGTCTTAGAAAGACGAAGCGATAGTGATATTCACAGCTGAATTCGGTGCTCAAACGTGAAAGTTATGAGCTCCGCCGTCAGCCACGGCTACCTCGTGGCTTTGCTACCAAGGTGGCTTTGCTACCAAGCCATGCCCATGCAAACATGCATTTGAACAGTCAATCTCCATGTGACAGTCATAAACGTTCGATTTTTGTACATAGAGGCATTTGCGCACATGCATGCATGCCCATTCATGTCTGCTTGCAAGCTATGTAAGTACTGTTTGAGCGCCTGTCAGGACCAAAGCTATGTCGGCGTTTATTGATCCACAGCACGTGCATGCATATTCCATGTCTCCGTTATTATTGAGATCATGATTACACATATGCACAGTACCATAGTTGTCTCACTGCATATATCACCACTTGCATGAAACCATTAATACTAGGGGTGGTGGGACATGCTGTCCCAAGCATTCTGTACATGCAAGTGCAGCTCCAGTTGATGGATTTCTTTCTTGAAAAAAATTGCTTCTGTTTCTAGCTCACCACACTGATGCAGGTCGGAAGTATGGTTCAGAGTAGTACCCCTGGTCAATGGTGAAATAACTTGCCAAACTTGACAAAAGCATTTCCAATCATCACTGACCAGTGTCCATTGAGTAACTAATTATTTGAGTTAGGGTGCGTATCCGTTAATTAATTAATCCGTAGCCGGCACTGTTTCTCAGGCGAAAAAAAAGTCTACCATGTCCTGAGATGTTGCACAACACAAGGCGAAATTTGGCAGAGTTAGGGCTCTGGCCACGCATATGAACGCTGGTTGTCTCCTTGATATGTACACTGGGGAGTGAGTCCGTGAGCACACAATTGTCGATGACCAATTGACCATTCATGATACACAGCAAGTACTAGCGTGTGACTATAGGGTATATCACAGAGCATGTTATCAAATGAACCGCCTCCGTGGCCTATCCACGGTCCATGGTCATGAGGCAGGTGTTGGGGTTTTGTGCCCATAAATGGATGGCGGGTCATCAGCTCCTTGATGACAACCATGCAGGGCCAACTGGTCACCTGCGCCCCTGCCAGGTCTGCACCCCTGTCAGGCGCCAAACCCCAGGGCCGGGCCTCATAGTCAATGCCCCGAGCCTGATACCCGCCAAGCCTCACCGGTGGCTGACATCACCCATGGTACATTGCAACTAGACACGGCCATCGTCTTAAAAAGAGTGCTGTTTGTTGCTGGATTTATTTAGGAACGGCAACCTTCATATAATTTCCACCTGCAGGATCACAGTCGCAAGAACGCAACCATGTATGTGGGGTCGGACCGGGCAGGCCGGTCAGAGGCAAAGAAAATAGACAAAGCTTTGGTGGGGCGGGAGCGTAAGTTCTATGTCAACGTGGGGCTGACATAGGTTAAATAGTGGATTAATTAATTAATTAATTTACACGTGACGCAGTCACGTGAGCACAGGTCCTCAGTGGGATAGAAATGGTATGCAACATGGGATGACAGAATAGGAATGGGAATGGCATACATGACTAGGAGTGGAATACGAATGGGATGCGACATGGGATGAAAGAGTGGATACAACGGAAAAAAAAAGAGGAAAGTATGTGGCAGAACACAAGCTTGCTGGGAAAACAAGGTTGAGAGGGCTGATTGGGAACAGAAAAAAAATGAGTCGACAACGGCAGAAAGATGCGAGTCAAGCTGGAAGTTGATTGGGAGCAGAAAGAGACGACGACGACGACGACGACGACGGCGGCGGCGGCGGCGGCGGCGGCGGCGGCGGCGGCGGCGGCGGCGGCGGCGGCGGCGGCGGCGGCGGCGGCGGCGGCGGCGGCGGCGGCGGCGACGACGACGACGACGACGACGACGACGACGACGACGACGACGACGACGACGACGACGACGACGACGACGACGACGACGACGACGACGACGACGACGACGACGACGACGACGACGACGACGACGACGACGACGACGACGACGACGACGACGACGACGACGACGACGACGACGACAACAACAACAACAACAACAACAACAACAACAACAACAACAACAACAACAACAACAACAACAGTGCAGCAGAACATTCAATCTCCCATGCATCATTCCAGAAGCATCAAGCTGCCTTGCCCCTGTCAACCTGACCGCTGGGCAGCGTCCCCTGGCTCTCGTGAACTCGACCCCTCAAGAGCCACCCCGCAGAGGTGAGCGAATGAACTACTACTCCTTTTCGCACGATCCAGCATGCCCTAGGGACCCAGGCTCCAAGGCATCACGTTTGCGGGTCATCATTCAAGGCACCATCGTTTGCGGGTCGTCATTCAAGGCACCATCGTTTGCGGGTCATCATTCGAGGCAGCACATTTGCGGATCATCATTCGAGGCACCATCGTTTGCGGGTCATCATTCGAGGCACCATCGTTTGCGGGTCATCATTTGAGGCACCATCGTTTGCGGGTCATCATTCGAGGCACCATCGTTTGCGGGTCATCATTCGAGGCACCATCGTTTGCGGGTCATCATTCGAGGCACCATCGTTTGCGGGTCATCATTCGAGGCACCATCGCCCCTGTAGTCTCAAACTGCCCCAACCAGCGATGATGGCCCCACCCATTATGGATGGCCCCAACCAATGTGGATGGCCCCACCCATCTCGAATACGGGTTGTCCTTGCCCTGCACTATGTGGAGCCCCATGTCAGCGTGACATCCAACAACCATGGCCAGCAACGTGAAGGTGGTGGCCTCGCGAACCTGCAGAGCATGGAGCCTACTGGTCACTATACTGGTCACTATGGACTGATGGGTGGTTGCCTCGTGAAGCTACAGAGCATGGAGCCTACTGGTCACTATACTGGTCACTATGGACTGGTGGGTGGTTGCCTCGTGAAGCTACAGAGCATGGAGCCTACTGGTCACTATACTGGTCACTATGGACTGATGGGTGGTTGCCTCGTGAAGCTACAGAGCATGGAGCCTACTGGTCAGTATACTGGTCACTATGGACTGGTGGGTGGTTGCCTCGTGAAGCTACAGAGCATGGAGCCTACTGGTCACTATACTGGTCACTATGGACTGATGGGTGGTTGCCTCGTGAAGCTACAGAGCATGGAGCCTACTGGTCACTATACTGGTCACTATGAACTGGTGGGTGGTTGCCTCGTGAAGCTACAGGCAGGAAAGGGTCTGCTTACAACTGCGGCTGCTACTTCCGCTCACGCCACGCTGACATCACGGGCTCTGCCCGCTGCTGCAACCCCAGTGGCGGGAAGGCTACTGGAAGAACCCCGGTTGCGAGGTCGCACGCGTCACCGTCTTGTTGGCCTGCGCGGCCGACTTGAGGGTGGCTTCTCTCTGGGCCAGCGCCTTGTACTGAAGGGTGGGCGCGCCAACAAGTCATAGATTTAGGTATAAATGCGGGTGGGGAGCGTGCGGATGGCGGAATTATGCATAAATTAACATGACATTATAACCATATTGTTATACTGCTAGCATATTACTATATGGGCACAGCGGACCCAGTTGTGAGTCATACATACTACATAGCATATGAGTATACTATTAGATATATTATTGATTGTATTATTATATTACTACATTATTTTACTACTACTATGGACACAGCAGGACCCGGTGGGGAGTCCATGGAACGACGGGGATGAGCACACGGGGGAGCCGGCACAAATCGGGGAATAGGCACAGGGAAATAGGCATAGGGGAACAGGCACAGGGAAATAGGCACAGGGAAATAGGCACAGGGGAATAGGCACAGGGAAACAGGCACAGGGGAATAGGCACAGGGGAATAGGCACAGGGGAATAGGCACAGGTGAGTAGGTATAAGAAACAGCAGGAGTGAGAAGCTGATGTCAGCAAGGTGTGATAGTGACCGGACGGCCTTGCTGAAAGAGATTGCATCGCTGATAGCCGCCGTCTCCAGTATTGGTATCTAGAAGAATGGGAGCACCAGTATTAGTATCTAGTATGGGAGCAGACACGTGCTTTGAATGAATTATAGCAATCAATGTTAAGTTTTAACAGTAGTAAGTAGTAGTGGAAATAAAACTAAGTACAAGTAGTAATAATGGTGGGGACCGTTCTCAGAGGCATGCGGCCGGTGACATGGAATGGCATGTGCTGACATCAGCGACAAAAGGGGCTGCCTTGTGAAGCCGTGGGGTGACCTCAGCGATAACACCGCGAGTCAGAGCTTGCAGGCAGACAAAGATCCCCACAATTGTGCGGCATTAAATTGCCCCGCAATGCATAGTTGGCAGCCGCGGAGCAAGATCCTGGCTGCCCCGCGAGAAGCAATGATGGGCATCCACGAGTGAATAAACACAGCCACCCAAGCAACTTTCATATTCAAAGCAAAACTGGCACTAGCTACCGCCCACCGGCCACCCACCCGGCCACCCACCCACCCACCACCCACCCACCCACCCACCCACCCACCCACCCACCCACCCACCCACCCACCCACCCACCCACCCACCCACCCACCCACCCACCCACCCACCCACCCACCCACCCACCCACCCACCCACCCACCCACCCACCCAACCCCCAACCTCCCAACCCCCGCCGCCCGCCCGCCGCCCGCCCGCCCGCCCGCCCACCCACCAACCTGCCGGTGATGCATTTCAAGTAAACAACCAGGCTGAAATTGTCGTGCCACTACTGCCTCCTGCCCACACCCGCCGCCCACCTGCCGTCCAAGCATCTGTCTGGAGCACCACTAGAACAAACAAACAAGCTACTACGGGCCCACCACCCACCTGCCGGCCGCGCATCTTGCCCAGCTGCTCCGCCTCGGCGCGCCGAACCTGATCGGGAGTCAGCCCGCTGCCAGCCCGCCGACACAGGATGGTGGGGGCGGCCATGCGGCGGAGAATGGCCGGGTCCCGTCCCCGCTCAAACTCCCGCCCATGGCTAACCTCACGCGTCCGCTCGAGGTCACGTCCCCAGTCCGAATCCCGCCCAGATTCATCAGGCTCCTGGCCCCGCTCGAAATCTCGCCTCTGGTCAACCCAAGGGTGTACGTCTCTATTCGCGTGCCCCCTCTGGTCTGATCCCCGGTCCACATCCCTATTCACAGCTCCCCTATCATCCAGCCTGGCGCCCCGCTTGGAGTCAACAGTCCTCTCCCTGCCATACTCCTGCCTCCTGTCTCCCCCTCTCCAACCGCCCTGGCCATCCTCCTGCATGCCCCGGTCGAGTGTCCTAGGTCTCTTTGGAAACATGGGCCGGGCCCCGGGGTCCCCGTCGCCGTGCTCCCCCTTGGCAGCCGGGCCATCGTCGCCCTCTCGGGCCCGGAGAAACGTCATTGGTTGGTCCACGTCACTGATATCAATTCCCTTTGGATCGTGCAGGGATTCCCTCAAGTGCATGGTTGAGGACACGTGGTGGGAGGAGGCCGGCGCTGCCGCCCGCTTGCCTGGCGTCCCAGGGACATACAAGGTGTTTGTAAGAGTTTGAGCTCAGTGCTACAAAATCGTAGGCAGTTATTTGAAAGGTTTAAGGCTGAAATAAACGAACACAGAGCTTGGAGTTCCAAGATCACGGCCGTGGCCTAGTTGAGCGATGTAAGCATGCACACGAGTATGTACATCCAA
Organism: Mesostigma viride; assembly: GCA_009746045.1. NCBI lineage: Eukaryota > Viridiplantae > Streptophyta > Mesostigmatophyceae > Mesostigmatales > Mesostigmataceae > Mesostigma > Mesostigma viride. The sequence goes on along the minus strand of RPFO01000667.1, from coordinate 359,758 downwards.
GGAAGATGTCACACACACAGACACAGAAACACATGCATCCTCAAAGCGTGTACGGTGTACGGTGTGTTCAACAGCTCGTGGACTAGGAAGGGGGGAGGGGGAGGAGAGGGGGGGGAGGTGGGGAGAAGAGAGGGAGGGAGGGAGGGCGGGAGGGAGGGAGGGAGGGAGGGAGGGAGGGAGGGAGGGAGGGAGGGAGGGAGGGAGGAGGGAGGGAGGAGGGAGGGAGGGAGGGAGGGAGGGAGGGAGGGAGGGAGGGAGGGAGGGAGGGAGGGAGGGAGGGAGGAGGGAGGGAGGGAGGGAGGGAGGGAGGGAGGGAGGAGGGAGGGAGGGAGGGAGGGAGGGAGGGAGGGAGGGAGGGAGGGAGGGAGGGAGGAGGGAGGGAGGGAGGGAGGGAGGAGGAGGGAGGGAGGGAGGGAGGGAGGAGGGAGGGAGGGAGGGAGAGAGAGAGAGGGAGAGGGAGGGAGGGAGAGAGAGAGGGAGAGGGAGGGAGGGAGGAGAGAGAGAGAGAGAGAGAGAGAGAGAGAGAGAGAGAGAGAGAGAGAGAGAGAGAGAGAGAGAGAGGGAGAGAGAGAGAGGAGAGAGAGAGAGAGAGGTAGAGAGAGAGAGAGAGAGAGAGGGAGAGAGAGAGAGAGAGAGAGAGAGAGAGAGAGAGAGAGAGGAGAGAGAGAGAGAGAGAGAGAGAGAGAGAGAGAGAGAGAGAGAGAGAGAGAGGCTTCCCCTTAAAAATCAATGGCAGCAGGAAACTGCATGCAATCAAATGATACAGATGAAAACATTTAGCGCAAATTCCAGTGTGCAGGCAAATTTCATCATGCTCACTCTACAGCGACCGACATAAAAGGCAGCTCTGAACATTAACCGGAAAGGAAATTCAGGAAATTCAGTAGCTTATCTTGCACACGTGGGTCACCCATGATCAATCTGGATCACAATACCTGCGGATAGCTTTTCTCTGATAGACGTCGCGATCGTCTGAGCGTCGGTATTACGGTGCGCTTGCCACGGACTTGAAACGTGTATATCTCGCGGTATCGGTGAGTTGAAGGTTGATTGGACATTCTTATCTGGCCTGGAGGGAGGAGATGCGAGCTCCACGCCAGCAATAAATCGGCTCGAAGGAAGCGGGGCAGATAAGCTTTCTGTAGCAGCGCCGTCAGCACGGCGCAGCTTCTCCTTCTTGCTAACATAGGGCACTACAGGGGGGGGGTCCATTACGGACAGCGCGCAATTATGGTGTCAAGTCATGAACCGTCGCGACAAATTGCCGAACGTTCCTGAATACGTTTCCTAGGCATTATACCTGGAGTACCTGAGCTAATGCAGGAACCTTGCCTTCGCGTATCCCCGCTAAATGTGAAATCGCTAAAAGTTTCAAGCAGAAATCGTCGAAGCGACAATCATTGTGGCGATATACAGCCGTGGGACTGGTGGTGGAGAAATTAAATACGTAAGTCCCATTTCGCCATCTTCCCAGTCCCCCAACGAAAAAACGAGCTGTTGAAATTGCGCATGCACCTTTTGCAAAATTGCCACACCTCTCACGACGCATCAATTCCTGCTAGCGGCTAGCACCACGTGGAGGATTGAGGAAGGGCCTAATCATCAGGCGGAGCCAATTTTCGGAAGAACCGTTAGGTTCGCCAGAATTGGCGAAGCTTATAAGGCCGTACACGTGAGAAAACATCTACATAGGAGTCGGGGTAAAATTGGAAAAAGGAATAGGGGATGAAAATTAGGGGTAAAATTGGAAAAAGGAATACCTAGGGGATGAAAAATTGAAAATCCGTCAATCCATACATCCACCGAATTTGTCCCTAATTTGCAAGCATAAGGGTGAGGTTCTTCCGAAAATTGGCTCCGCCGTAGAGTTTCAACGGGCAAGTTGCAAACACGCTTGATATTTCTGGCAGTCCCGTCTCAGCTTGGTCGTTGCCAAATGCCACGGGGCCACGGCCCAGGGGCACATCTGAAGTTCTGAACAGCTTCAACTGCATCCGTATACTGTATATTTATCAGGCGGAGCCAATTTTCGGAAGAACCGTCAGGTTCGCCAGAATTGGCGAAGCTTATAAGGCCGTACACGTGAGAAAACATAGGAATAGGGGATGAAAATCCGTCAATCCATCCATACATACATCCATCCATACATACATCCACCGAATTTGTCCCGAATTTGCAAGCATAAGGGTGAGGTTCTTCCGAAAATTGGCTCCGCCGTAGAGTTTCAACGGGCAAGTTGCAAACACGCACGTTACTTGATAACATGCCGTTGCTTAAATATCTGAATGGGTAGTTCAAATTTCTTAGTTTATGGTTGCAGTTTCGCCCGCCCTCTTGGCTGCTCTCGGCTGCCATCTGCCACCCGCTGCCACCTGCCCCGGAAACGTGACCTCAAAGTGCACGTCACCCTCGCACCTCAGTCAGTCAGTCAGTCAGTTGGATCCCACGCCTCGGACCTCATCCCCTAGGAATTCCTACGTCATCGGCCGTGTCCATGTCAGCAAATTTGTCACCACGAACGCTGCCTTGCGCACAAAAGCGGCCTGCGTCCCCTCGCACACTCGAAATTCACAATTAGGCAACAAGATCCAGGTTGCCGCCGCACTTTACTTCCTAATTACCTTTTTCAAACCGATTCTTTTATTCACCCTCGAGGGAAAATGGCCGTAGCTCTTACCGCTGCTCAACAGGTTTCCGTTGTGACCTCAATTGCACGGCCACTGGCCAGACCCGCGCGCCCTGTAAAGTTGGTAACGCGGTGCACCGCCAACGCCAAACAACCATCGAAAAGCGACACCGCGTGGGAGGGTGTCCACCTTGCCAAGGTCGCCTTCGACGCTTGCTCGGTTTTCCAAGGTGCCCAGGCGAAGAAATGCTGGAGCGAATACGGTTTCTGCCCCGAGTTTGAGTACACCGAGCATTCGTACGAGGATTACAGGCTGGCGCAGGAAAACCTGCTTCAGGTCTGCGAGAGCTTACCGCACCTGGAGGGAGGATACCAATGCTATCTGCATTTGAAGGACCTTGCGCCGAAGGGTTCCGAGATCCGGATGATCGCAGAGGGAAAGCTCCATGCGTACGCGCAGGAAGCCGGCGCTTTTTCCAAGACCGAGCATTTAAAAGAGGGTGCCTTCTGGTTGCTGAAGAACTTGGACAACGCCTTTGAATAAACCCGTGTTCCTGAAGGCCACGGCTTTTTACCCGTATGCCAAACGCGGGACATTGCCCTGACGCGGCCCACGTCATCGACTGGTCGGTAGATCCGGTACAGTGGAGCGCCGTCTACTGGGAGCAGCGGCCGCTGCTCACCTTAAAGTGAGCCACGCGTTTTTCTTTTTCTTCCCGAAACCACCTTTGTACATAAGCCATTGACATGCCATGCAGGGGCCTCCCGATTTCTGGCCTGCGCTGGTTGTCTCCTTGATGCCATGCAGGGGCCACTCGCATGGCCCTGCTGGCTGTGACCTCTGCTAGAAATGGTCTGAAGCTGCGGGGCTGGTGTAGCCTAACCGGGGGATGAGGCATCAGATAATGTCATGTCACTGGAGACAGCCAGATATGCCATAGCTGCGCACTATCCTGCATCGCCCTCACACCAGATGGTTCTACTTTTGTATGCTACCTGCTGGCAGAGTGGAGTGCCTTTAAATAGCTCCCTGTGGAACGTGTGCGCAGGACACCAGGGCATGTCGCAGGTCGGTAATTTATGCCGAGCGCGCTAGCCGGAGACAGTACGAACAATAATTGTCTTAATTGACGTTTTTGCATGGATAGCATGCAAGGGATGTGTGAGTCATGCAGCCTCACACAGTGCCACGGATTATTTATTTAATAAATTGCCCCACTTTCTTCTTTTTCCTGCTTGATGAATGAATGAATTAATTAATTAATTAAACTCGTGCTCCCGTTGGGAAGTCACGGAGCATTAACCCCGATGGATGGATGGGTACACGCAATCCTACCGGTCTAAGCTATCTACAAAAAACAATCTAACTCTACTGAGACGTCTATATCTATGGTGCCCTCGACCCTAGGGGTCTTTTCTAGCATGCTTCGATCCCGCGTTTGCAGACACGTGGGCGCTTACCCACTGGAGGGGGCTCGTTGTCCTGTATGACCTGAGCCCACTTGGCCTTGTCCATCATCTTGGTCCAGATCACGGAGAGGCCTAGCCCCCCCATGTCCTCTACTAGCTGTTCTTTGAAAGTGTGGGCCTTGCGGCGTCTAGCATTGCTGGGCCCTGCCCACGTGAGAAGTTGCCGGCCAGGCTGAGCTCGTCGCAGCCCTGCGGAGGGGCCACGCGAGGTGTCTACTAGAGCTCTGGTTGGTTGCGAGCTAAGTGCCCGACTAGCTCCAGGCGCCGCTGCATGCTTAGTGGTCCTGGTGATACGTGGCATGGTTGTCAGTCCTTGATATGTGGCATGCCGAGGTACAAGTCAGTCCTCACTGCGGACGTGAGCAGCGTATCCCACACGCGGAAAATTGACTGCAGCATGTTGGTGACCGCACCATCCAGCTTTCTGGCAAGGTCGGCTGTGAGGGTCCACGTCTCGGCCAGCCCCGTACGTAAGAACAGGGAGGACCAGGACCTTAAACAGGTCCTGTTTCTCATGGCTTGCCCAAGGGCTTGCACCACAGGGCCCTGTATTGGCGTAAAGCGTGCCAGGCGAGGTAGATGCGGTGGTCCACGTACATCGGCCTCGCAGCTGGGGAGTAAGCTACCCAGCAACTTGACGCGGTCCCTATACTGGATCGCGCGAGAGCCATCAAGGAGGAAGAGGTCGGGCGGTGGCTGAGTGAGCCCAGCCGCCAGGGCCTAGCTCTGTCTTCTTGCTGACCTTGAGCCCCACCACTCGGGCCTCGATTGCGAGGCAGTCAAGCCACGTCTGCACGTGCTCAGTGTCCTCGAAGAGGGTGGTGTCGTCTGCATACATGATTTCCGCTAGCCGAATCTCCGTGTTCGCCCCGCTGGGCGCGTGCCAGAATTTGTTGGCAACCTGCACCCCTGGTTCCCTACCCATGTGCAATGCGAGCAAACCGCTTGCGCGCCTGAATCATTACGTAAATTCGACCACAATAATGAACACAGGTATGGCGAGAGCCCCTGTGGGCAAGCCCCCTCCCCCCAGATGGAAGGGGCGCTTTGCTGAGTACAGTAGTTAGGGTTTTCTAGATAAGCTTAGAGTTAGCTTAGTTCGGTTTCGCGGCTTGAATCGCCCACCTCCATCCATCCAGCAAGGGAATACGTGCTACATGATCTCCCAACGGAGTCATGTTATAATTTAATTTTTTTAATTTTTAATTTTAATTTTAATGGCGAGAGCACGCATCCCTGCCACACACCCTTCTGTATAGCAGATATAGACTCAATCTGCTACAGCTGAATCTATTGCATGACTCCCCATATCTATTCATCATCGAAGTATGGTGGACTAGCATGACGGAGACTGGGGGTCTCTGCCCTTTCTCCTGTTGTGCACACACAGGGATTAAAAGCACTTCGGTGCTCCGTGACTCCCCAACGGGAGCACGAGTTTAATTAATTAATGGTGCATGGACTATCATAATATGGCCAACCAGGGCGGCATATTTTGACCTGGCCTGGCCCCAAGAACATCCCTAAAAGGGTAGGGAAACATGCCATGACCTACACCCAGATGTTGCTGGACGACCTAGTGGTCCCAGCCCAGTTTGAGTACCGCATCCACTCTCTCTCCCGTCTTTGGACTGCCATGCAGGACAAGAAGTTATGCTGGAACAAGTCTTGATGCTTTGTAATTGAAGACACACACATATGTTCTTTGCTTTCGTATTCAACTTCGTTAATGACTTTACGCACAGCAATTGAATATATTGCGTTCGCTTTCACTCTCGTCAACGCGCAATTGATTGCGTCAACGAATCCACGTCAATGACTTACGTGGAATAGATCCTTCTAGAAACACTTGCAGCAACCAACTATTTGGTACTGCAGATACTTGGCGCATACAAAGACTTTGCGCTAGATACGATTGTACGGCGTAGGTTATTCTGACGTCGCACCAGAAGTAGCACAACTACCGCAAGGACATATTCCGATCCTTAGCAGCTGACTGGCTTCTACTATTGTACTGTTATGCGGATGCCAATACTAATGCTTTCAACGCTGTACTAATCAGACTGTATTATAGTGGCATCCATTGCACATGAGCCACCTGGCTCAACTCCAGCCCACTTTTCAAGTGTGAAATAAGACCGGCAAATGTGATGTATTGAGAGGTGTTTAAACCCCTATCGGCCGCATCAATTGACGGGCTTATTTTCACATCTAGTGAAGCTGCTTTCCTGAACTGGACTTCGGCACGCTTCTGGAATGCAAAACCTTAGTCCAGGAGGAGACGGCCAAACCGTTGATAGGGAAAACCTCAAGGGATAAAAACCTATCCGCAGGGGCATTAGGCAAGTCCCACGGCTGGTCGTGACTTAGCCCATGTTAAGGGGACCAAGCCCACTCATGAGCTCCCTAATTAAGCAGACCATAGGCTGCCACAGCCTTGGTAAAGGTTTTGCTCAGGGCATCAGCAACATTGAGTCGACCCTCGATGTGCTGGGTTTTGACGCCTTGGCTCAGTTCCTTGGCCGCGATGTCGTCTAAGTCAGGGCTGGCAGCACTGTCCTTGTTCATGAAGCTGACCACATGCAAGTTATCACATAGGACAGTGATAGAAGACTGCAGAGCAGTTGTGGCTTGAAGAATCCAATGAAGGAGTTCGCGAACATACATTGATGTGCGAACAGCCTCGGCATAGGCCCTGCATTCTGCAGTATCAATGCCCTCAAAGACTCTTCTCTGCAGATAGCTATACCAGGCCACCACAGAGGGAACACCTGCAGCATTAGCGACGGTCACGACCCCAGCAGCCCTCGCCCTAAGTTTGTCAATCTTGCGAGATTCTTGGCTGCTATCAGAGTATGTGATAATTTGAATGGGTTTTTCCCAGTCAATGCCTGATAATACAAGTGGAGGTGAGTTCTCAATGTATTTTATCAGATTCTTAACCCCCATCTTTATTAAAATGTCATCAGGCATTCGAGCAATGACCGCCAAGTCAGGACTTATGGTAACTGCCATCCAGCCCAGCTTTCCCCGTAACTTGGGGCAATCGTTGGGCGTAAGGCGTCCCAACTCTTTAAGGCTGTTAAGAAGGTTATCCTTATAAGCCTTAGAAAGTTGCATCTTAAGATGCCATCCTGTCTCGTTCTTGAACAGGGTTAGATCCATGCCACAGTAGGGTACAGATTGCTGAAATGTTAGATCTATTCTTCTCCCAATGGGGAAGGTTGCATTAGCTTGGGCATGAATATTGTGAACCCAGTCTGCCTCTCCCATATGGAAGGTATCATCCCCATGTAGCATTAGCACTGCAGGATTTCCTTTAGCCTTTCTTACGAACAGGCTAGGACATAATGTACTCACAGTGAAGCCCAATCCTGTCAGGAATGGCTCCAATGTCTTCCTCCAGATAGCTGGACTACTGGTTAGACCTTCTACCCCTTTTAGGATCTTCATATACTTGGCATGAACTTCGGGGAGCCAGAACTTTGGCGTCCTCACGAAGAGGGGTCTGTGGCCTTTCCAGAGATTCTCAGCCACCTTCTGGCTGCTGTGCAGAAACGCTCTGGTAAAGTCCATTACTGCAGCCAGGTATGCTAGGCCCTTGTTCAAGGCACCCAGTAAAATACAGAGTACCAGCCTAAATGCTATGTGCGACAGACCAGGGGTATATAACTCTTCCTTGGTCATGTCACTCGTTCCATGAAATTGGTTCAAGACTGGTCTCACATGAGGGATCGGCTTTTCATCTTTCACCTGTTTCTTCTTCAAGGTGAGTTTGAGGCGAAGCATTTGTGCATCTGGAGGAATTTCATTAGTGGGCTCAAAGCAGTTAAGCTCGAACCATTCGTCCAAGCTTTTATTCATGGCTGATCTCCACCCTTCCAATCCTTTATAAGTAGAGCACTCCTCACAGAGTTGCGGCCACTTCACTTGACTTTTGTTTGCCAAACTATGGAAACTCAAGCCGAGCGAAGACGGGTCCAAAGCAGTAGGAGTAATAAGCTCCTTGGCAGGGGGAACCTTAGCCCACTTACTTCCTGCTATTGATGCCACCTTAGGGGTTGAGCTCCACATAGCATCCGCCACACGCGCCAATGGCAATTGGCAGGTAAAGTTATTGAGGGGAATTGGGTTACATCCCTCCCGACGGAGCTCCTTCCCTTCATACAAACTGACACCCTTTTGCAGGAGAAACGGCTGACCAATAATGATTGGTCCATCATATCCCTCTATTACACAAATAGGAGTTAAGGTACCAAGTAGAGGGACATGGATTTCACCTATCACGGGGTAGGCAACTTTCCCATTAAAATCTTGTATACGTTTCCATTTACTGGGAAGGATAGTATAACCCTCTATATCTTCGGCACTGATAATAATGGATACCTCTGCCTGGCTGTCCACTGCGAACCCGTTGACAAGAGGGATATCTTCCTTAGGGGAGGGTCCCATAGAAATATATCAAAACTTACCCCCCCTAATAACTACAGAAATGCAACTGACAACCACTGAATGATGTTTGGGGACCATAAACATGATGTTTGGGCATGCATACCACCACTTGTTGGGGGTACTACCCCCAGCCATACACCGGCTATGAGCTAAAAATAGAAAAAAACGCTGTCCGGGGCACATCTTGCCCAGAACAGTGGGAGAACCAGTTGCATGAAAAAAGCACAACCCATATAAAAATGTCATGGGACATTGTTTCTACCTAATTGGATCAACAAAATCAGCACATCCCTTTGAGTTATTAATTTTTGGGCCAAAAATACGCTTTTTTAGGCGGGGCGTCCCCATACACACTCATAACACATCAATTAGGCCTGAAAAGCACAAGTCAAATTCTGTCATGACCATAGAAGGCACTGTCAAAGTTTGGTGGCATTCTGAGCTCAGCTGTAGCAGTTATTAATTTTGGCAGTTGGCCACCTGTGCAGACGCTAAGGAAGGCATTAGTGAGTATTAAGGCACACTAACACTTCCTATGCCATCCAAAAGGCTCCTGACCATGCCCAATTCGACCACAATGTACAAGGAGGTGGCTGGGCACGTCATGTGCCCTTGCCTTACCTCGACACGGGCAACCTGTTGCGTGTGTGCACAACAATGAGGCAGGTAGCTCTACATGCCTAGCCAACACTTCTAAAGCATATTCCAGGTTTATGGTGTGGGCATCATCCCAAAACCAAGCTCAAACACACCCTAGAAAGCCATATCCACTTATTGCCCAACAAGGGTAACAACAGACAGTCCACAGAGAAAGCAGAATTATCATACATGCTGCTTGCCAAGGCTTCTTACCATGGTTACCTTGCCTTGCTAGCATATGAATTAGGGGTCTCCCATTTTAGTGGGAGAAAGGCCAACAAGACAACGATAACCCCTACCTACGTGCAGTTCCACCCATGCAGTATGCCCCTCAGAAAAACCACTGCCACCTTTCTTTCCAGCGCAATTGTTGCCAAGAAACAAACTCAAGCTTGTGAGCCTCTAACCACAATGAAGCCTCTGCTAAGAAAGGCCGCGTCAATATTCACACAAAACTGAGTGCTGTTAGCAATCTCCTTCCAAGAAACCACTCAGCAAATCCCTGACAACTTGACGATATGCCACGGTCACGCTTTGACACATCCCAGCCATGCAACGTACATAAAAACCACTGAAAGGTGCCAGGAATCTGGCGATGCGCAGCACGGAATGGCATTATACCTGGCGCTAACTGCACGGAAAGAAGCCGAAAACTTGCGTTGATAACCCATAAAGGAAGCGAAACATTCATAGGGTCACGTTGATCACACGATCGTACCATTACCGGAATTGTCCTTCGCCCAGCGGCGCAAGAAAGAACAACCTTCCATGGAATAATAAGACGCGCATCCCGCGAGCCTGGAGAGTGTCTTACCGATCATGACGGAAATCTTGCCGAAACCCAGCAAATTTTTTAAAGCTTTACCAATAACGATTTAAACGCATCCTTGACGCTAGGTAAAGCCCATAAAACCTGACAATCACCGCCGCCAGCGTGCATTCTAATTTATTCCTCTCGACGAAAACATCAGATTGGACCCCCGTTGCGATGGTCATCAATAAAATCATCGACACTGCAAAAAACGCGAACTCCGCTACGAAGTAGTATCATTTACTCATCGTCTTTAAGATTCGCTCAGTTTCTCTGCATTCCGCGAGCTATCTTTTTCTACTCTGCCTGAAAGCACGTCGCCATGGCCAGCTCCGGTAGGGGTGCGCGCCCCGTGCACCACTTTTTCACGGTACGGACGGGTACCGCGAATTTTTCGGCGCCAAAATATTCGCGCCGGGACCGTCCCCTTAACAATGCCACCTTAGGGCGCTGCAAATACTTAACAACATTAGACAGAGAGAATTTCTGCCTCTTGGATGGCTGCAGTCCACCCAATGGGCCATGTTCAGGGGCAGAACCATTGATGGCTCCTTCCTGATTGCAATAAGGAGGAGTTGCAATCGGGCATTCACACTTGGCTGAATTCTTAGCCAACTGTGGCTCACCAGGGGTTAAATCCACAACCTTCCTCTTAAGAGATACAGCCTCACTTAGCTTTGCCTCTTCACCTATTGTGGCCCCCGCAGGGAGTGCAATGCCACACCCCGGCTCTACAAAACTCCCTCCATGAGATGCAGTCATAGGGCAGGACAAAGCAACCCTCATCTGTTCGTCATCCCGTTGTACACCGGTCAGATCAGATTCAGATGGTCCCCCCTGCATTGCCTCTTGCCACGTGGGTAGCAGACCGCCAAGTTGGGTTTGGCTTGGCTTCGCTTGGTTTACCTCTTGACGTACTGATGGGACGACCAGTTCTTCATTGCCCGGATTGTTCTTATTATTTGGGCCCAACACATCTACATAGTCGGGCAAAACTGGTTTGATCCTGTGCCAAGATACGTGATAGACCCTTCCATCACGTTCCACATCAGCAGTTTTCTGGTCTACCTGGAGGTCCTTACATAATAACAGCAGGGCCTTCCCATTTCCCCCTCTTGAGAGGAGGTCCCTCCTTATAGACCCATACCGGCAGCCTGACCTTGGTTAAAATTCATGGAACCCCGATATCTATCTTTTCTCTTCAGCCTGAGATGCTCATCATTTAAATATTGATTCCAGGCTTTCATCGTGGATTCAGGGTACAAAGAATAATTCAGGCCCTTAGGAGTCACCCATAGATCAGTAAATGGGATCCTCAACACTCTGCCCTCATTTAAAGTTGATTCAAGGGCCCTACAAGCAGCCGTCCTATCCAGGTAATTAGTTTTGAGCAACCCCGGGTAGTCACCGGATGCCTGTAACTTCTTGACTTCACTGGCCATTTTATTGATCTTCCCTTGAGCCTCATGATCCTCTCGGCCCACGAACACAAGGAACTCCAATCCAGAAGATCCGGACATGCTGAAGGGGCCTGAATTGAAGGTCAGTTTGCACGTGGGTAATCACAGGAAAATGTGCTAGCACCAATTGCATAGCCACATATAAGTGTTCTTTATGCATGGAGACCATAGGCTCTAAGGCCTTATATCTAGACCACTCATCCACTGCCATGATATACGGCAAGTGCTTCCATCCTGAGAAGAAGAGGATATCCACTTGTACATGCCCTCTCTCCACAGGTGGGGTTTTCGTGTGATAACGAGGTGGTCTATTGGCCAGCTGGGCACATCCACACTTGGCCATAACTTGCCTCAATGCACTTACCAACCCCTTGCTTCTCAACTTAGCACACAGGGGCAAGGCATTAGACCCATGGCCACAAATAACATGCAATTTCTTGGCCAACTCAGTGTGGGAAATGTCAATACCTTCAGCCTGACAATCAGCCAGGACTGGAAAATTATTTATTTTGTTATTATTGCATTCAGGCAAGCAGTATTGATCATCAGCTGTTGCAGCATCAGCTGGTTCATTCACCTCAGCCAGTATTCCCTTGGCTGAGTCATCATCATCGTGACAGAGTACACTGAGCATAAGGGTTACCATGTGCCCAAGAACATTGCTTGTCTGAGATCAGTTCAGGCTGTGATACATATGGGGTCCCGTCCCCATGGGGCCCCCCTTGGACCTCGTCCGCATTTGTAACATCTTCCTGTGCAAGCCCGGTGCAAGGCACAGTCACATCAGGACTTGACAGGGCATCTAATTTTTCTGCTCATCCTTGGGGCTGGGATTCTTGTGGCTGGGGCACTTCTTGGAGAGATGCCCAAGACGACCACACTTCCAGCAGGCCCGCCCTTGAGGAGCAGGTGGGCGACCCGCCGGGTTGTTGGAAACCGGATGAATGATCCTCTTCTTGAATCTGCACACGTCCTCCATATGACCGGGCTTTCCACAGTAGTTGCAGCCAGCTTGCTTCTGTCTTGACCTGCACACAGCTGCTGCATGGCCAGACTTGCCGCAAAAAGTGCACACAGCCAGCTGCGACCCTTGAGCAGGAACGGACAAGCGACCCAGCAACGTGTGCATACGGCTGACCTCGGCTGCCAAAGACTGCATGTTAGCAGGGGACTCACTCACCTTGCTTAGTTATTCTAGGACTTCAGGCCTAGACTATCAGTACACGTGGCGTTGTCCCCGTCTCCCAAGTGGGATACGGACATGGACGGTGGTGTAGTACACTGGACATATCTCTACTAGGGTTTAGATCCGCACGTGCCATATTGGGCACGTGGGTGCTAGATATTAGCACTGAGATATGTAGGGCACACACACGTGGGTATTCACGTGGTAGGGTTTATGAGCTGTGATGCAGACCACAAGGTGGTTGCAGTGCTAGTCCTGTACGGAGGTCCTATAGGGGAGGTCCAGGACCATCCACGTAGTGCTGTTAGGCAGTCGGTGCCTGTGGGCATCGTATCAGTCCTAGCTGGAGTAGATCTAGCTGGACGGAGCCAGCATCTCATTGGTTAGCACTAGTGCAGGACAGCTAGGTTACCCTAACCTACGTGCCCATGCAATCCAGCTTGGCAAGCTTGCATGGGTTGATATTATGCCAGCCATTGCATAATCCAACACACGTTCGCATCCATTGCACGAGTGCCATAACTTGCATTTATAAAAACTCTCACAGTTTTTATACTACTCCATTCTTTTAAAATGTCGAACGTCTCTGATCGCGAGGGCTCTTCGGAGTCAAGCCTGTCCCCATCGTCCGGAGATTTGGACTACCGGGCGGCAGTGCGGGGCCGGCAGGGTAGGGGTGATCACGCTGGCAGCGATGCCGGCAGTGGTCGCTCGTCTTCGGACGAGGACCCGCGGTACCTGGATCAGCTGGCGGCGAAGCCGCCGATATACAATGTCTGGCGTCCCAACGCACCACCGGCTGAAGGGCAGCCCACGGCACCCGAGCTGGTTACGGGGCCGGGGAGGTTGGTGCAGGTGCTGGGGGATATCCCGTCGGATGGAGGCCGGGCCCACTTCAAATGTTCCGAAAAGTGTGACACTTTTTGTCGTTTTTTTGACTTTTTCGACGATCGTCACTCTGCAGAGTGATTCGTCGTGCGAAATCGTGCGAAATTGTGCGAAATTTGCTGAAATCGTGTGAAATTTGCTGAAATCGTGCGAATTTGTGCGAAATTTGCTGAAATCGTGCGAAATTTCATGTGAAAAATGTCGACGGTAAAAATTTTTGATGTGCACAACGTGTGTGAATTCATGCGAAATTTTGTCAAACGTCACTCCCCAAAACGACCCTTGGTTGAAATCCATGCGAAATCGTGCGAAATCATGCAAAATTGTGCGAAATCGTGCGAAATCGTGCGAAAATGTGTGAAAATTTTGCGAAAATCACGCGAAAATCACGCGAACTCGTGCGAATTTTTTTTTTTTTTTTGCGAAAATAGCGAAAAAGTGTCACACACTTGGCTTGGACGGCGGAACATTTGAAGTGGGCCCGGCCTGGATACGACGAGGACGAAGACCTAGTCCGGATCTTGAGCTGGCAGCCTGAGGACAGGGAGCAGAGAGAGGCGATGCTCCGCCGGGAGGCAGAGCGCCTTCGGCAGGAGGCCCAGCTCCGCAGAGAGGTGGAGCAGCAGCGCGAGCTGGAGGCTCAGCGCGTCAGGCTCAGCTGCGGGCGGAGACTGAGATAGACAGGACAGCCCGGGTGCTCGCGGAGCGGCAGCAGGAGCGGGATCGCGTGGCCAGGGCAGGCCTGCGCGCGGAAGGTGCGCGCGAGGCGCCCCCCTACGTTCTCCGCAAGAAGAACGAGCTCTTCACCTTTGCGCACAGGCGCACAGCGCGCAACTTTCGGCGCAGGGCTGGGGATGTATTGCAGGAGACAGACTCCTCGGTGGAGATGCAGCCAGGAGATCAGGGGGAGGTGCTGGTTCTGATGGACCCGGCTATGGTCGAGGCCGAGCGACTGGCCAAGATCGAGTACACCAGGCACTGCCAGCGGAAGGCGAAGCGGGCGATGGTGCGGTCCATGGCGGAAAACAGTTTGGCTAGGGAGCGTGCAGCCAGGGAGGTGCAGCATCGGGCGCTGCGGCGACTTCGTGCGAAGGCGCACGAGGCGACGGAGAAGACCCGGCGTCATCAGGCGCGTCTGGACGCGGCCACGAAGAGGTCGGAGGCGGCACTGGCAGCAATGGTGGGCCCGGCGAGGAGGGAGCAGGAGGCCAGGCTGGCGAGGAAGAGCAGGCGGAACGCACGTGCCCTAGACAGGCGCATGCGTAAGGAGGAGCGGGCTCTGCGCAGGTATCAGGAGGCGGCCAGGACCTGGGCTCTGCAGGGAGAATTCGGAGACGCAATCCGTTTTGAGCGTGGTCTGGCGCCACATGAGCCGCTGCCCGAGGACGCGGTACTGGACTTCATGCGCACCCCGCAGCCAGCAAGAGCCCAGCGAGGAGCGGCCTTGTTAAACGCGCGTGAGCGTGTTCGCGCTGGCGCAGACACACCCCACCCCCCACCCCCCACACCCAAACACACTTTGCAGACCGACACGGACCTGGAGCTGGACCGCATCGCTGCACTACTCCACCAGGAGCTGGACGCAGCGGAGGCCAACCCGACCAAGCGGGCGCGGGCAGCAGAGGCAGTAGAGCAACTGCTGAGGGCCGCCAAGCGGGTCCGCCAAGGAAAGTGGCAGGAGGGGTGTGGACCATCGTCTACGCCCCAGCGGTCGCATCCAGAGGAGGATGGTGACGAGGGGAAGGACGGGGGAGCACCAGGGGGAGGGGCACCAGCAAGCACCGGGGGTATGGCGGGCGGCAGCAACGCTGGAGCGACAACCCAGCAGCAGCAGCAGCCACAGCATCAGCAACAGCAGCAGCAGCAGCAGCAGCAGCGGCAGCATCAGCAACAGCAACCGCAGCAGCAGCAGCAGCAGCAGCAACCTCAACCACAAGCGGCTGTCGCTGTACCACAGCGACCCAGGTTTGATGCATCCCGTAGGGAAGATAGGATTACCTTCCCAGGTCTAGCTGAGGGATTTGTGCAGGAGGATGCACTTGAGTTTCTTTTCAAGATAGAACATTCCTGGTCCCATGATAACATCCGTGATTGGTTTCCTGCTCTCAGGGTGTCTAACACGATCCACCAATCTGCACCTAGCATAAAACAAATGGTCAGATGTATGAGAGGAGGGCCAGCACACCTGGGGCAGAGGAGGTGCAAATCTTCACAGAATTCATAGCAGACCTAAAAGGGCTGTTGACCAAGGGGGAACACCTGCAGGCTCTCAAGGGGTTCAACTGGTTGGCCTCGTACAAAGTCAACAAGTCTGACTACGTACGTGACAACAAACAGTATGTCCTGTACATAGACAGGGACGAGGAGTTGAAGAAACTCAACTCTAAGTACCTGATCCATCAGTGGCTCACCAAAGCTGAGCTGGACAAGAACACCAATGCAGTTCTGCTGGCTGGCCTTAAAGACAAGTGGGATGATTTTAGGGGGGCCATGTTGTTCATTCAGCAGAGCCTAGAACCCTTCTCAACTGTCAAGGAACCCAAGGTTAACAAGGTCCAAGGGGGGGGGTCAGGACGGTGCAGGTCCTAGCAGGAAGAAGCTCATCAAGGAGGTGGTAGCTCAGGTCAAGGCGGTGTTCAAGGGTCCCCAGCAAGGTAAGAAGGCAGGGGGGTCATCCAAGCAGCAGGGAAATCAGACAAGGGGGGAAAGGGGAACCCAGGCAGTAAGGCAGGGCCCTCCCAGGGGCCTAGTCAGAAAGGTAAGCCTCATGACTCCACCCTGTACTGCACCAGGTGCTCATGCAAGGGGCATGAGAGGGATGATTGCTGGAAGGGCAAACCCGAACTTGGATCTGATGTGG
Source organism: Mesostigma viride (assembly GCA_009746045.1). Lineage (NCBI taxonomy): Eukaryota > Viridiplantae > Streptophyta > Mesostigmatophyceae > Mesostigmatales > Mesostigmataceae > Mesostigma > Mesostigma viride. The sequence goes on along the minus strand of RPFO01000667.1, from coordinate 343,366 downwards.
ATGTGTGCCCAGGTTGCTGGGAGCCCCGCCACCCGTTACCTGCAGGGGGACGCTGCAACAAGCCCAGGAAGGGAGCCTCAACGGGGCGCCCCACAAAACAAGCCAGCACTCAGGACGACTGTAAGTCTCCTGTACCCTGGTTTCTCAATGGCCGTGTACCTCTATTTGCTCTGTGTTGCCTGACAGTGAGGAAGTGGATTGGGACCTGGCTTATGACATGACGTTAGCACAGGTGGCCCAAGATCCCACTATAGCCTCCTTAGATGCAGCAGCAGATAAGGTTATATCCTATGCCAGGTTAGCCCAACAGCTACACAAGGCAATGGGGCATGAGGCAGTGGCAGAAAGGCTGGCCAACAAAATTGATGGCCGTGACCTGGAACAGATGTGCAGGCATGTCAGGAAGCACTGTGAAGCGTGCCAACTGCATGCACCTAAACCCAAGAGATGGCATGTGGCCACCCCACCACTGGCTAGAGGAAAGCTAGTAGGGGATGTGATACACCTGGTGAAGGACACGGTGTATTACTTGGTCCTAAAAGATGCCTGGTCTAGGTTTGTGGTGATAGAACCCTTGCCAGGCATGGCCAATGAACAACTGCACAGAGCCCTGCTGATTGCACTAGCACGGTATCATCCTCAGGAAAAATTAATGCTGGATCAGCAGTTCACGTGGATACAAGATTATCCTGATCTGCCCAAGATAGACATTGCTGGGGCTCAAGATCATGAACGCCAGGGGATGATTGAACGTACCATGCGTGCTATCAGGGACCTCATAAAGAAAAATGAGTCCAGGACAGCAGAGTCTGGGAGCTATGCTGATAGGACAGCGTGGGCAGCTGAGGTGTGCAGAACTCTGAACACCAAGCCCCTCATGTCTTCTCCTTTTGGTGAAATCACATCAATTGGCCTGCAATCAGGTAGCTACTCTCAGGAGGTACTAGACCACTACAACACGCAAAGGCAACACTTGGCCAAGTTGCTGGCAAAAAAGGATAAGAGTAATGCCAGGCCTGTGTTTGAAGTGGGGGATCAGGTACTCTACTATAGGGAGGGGAAGGGAACAAAGCCCACTCTGGTAGATGGCATGGTCCAGCTGAAATCATCAGGTTGTCAGAAACAGGTGACACGGTGACTATTCAGCATCACAGAGAGCGAATGGTTGGCAAGCATAGACTGAAGCTTTATTACCCTCCTTTGGCAGACGTGTCAGGGGTAGAATTCTTGGACATGGATTCAGAGCCTCAGTCTGGTGGGTTGGTCTCACCCAGTGAATTGGCTAGGGACATAGCTGATGCAAGCAACACAACCATAGACGCTCCTGTGTTCCTCAGTGGTGCAGCCCCACCACAGCCCACTGGTCCAACTGGGCAGGAGGAACGTGCACTGGATGAGCAGCAGGTCGCTCCTCCCTCATCTCAGGAACAGCCACGCGAAGCAGCAGATCCTGTTGTCCCCAGGAATAAATTTGCTGAGGCTCTAAAAGCTCTACATAGAGCACACACTGCCAAGGCACAAATGGCAGCAGGTGCAGCACAAGTCAATGCTGTGGGTGAATCTAACCAGGATCCCAGTATTCTGGCAGTAGACACACAGGCACAGGTGAGCATCATCAGTGCACAAGCTGTATCTGGCCTAAGTCTGCAACGCTCGCCCTGGGCTAGAGTGTCAGATTTTTCAGGCAAAACAAAAATGGCAGTCAAAGGCCAAGTGCTAATTCCCATTCTGGGTGTGCCCACTCCCTTCCAGGTAGTAGAGGGCTACAAGGGGAATGCACTGCTGGGGGAACCATTTGTCTCATACCCTGGAGTTGTCATCTCAGCTGGGAGGTTGAGCGTGACTGGGGTGGGGCAGGTCACCCTGGACCATTTCAAAATTCCTTTAACACAGATCAGTGATGGCCTGGAAGCAGCCATCAATGCTGTCAACATAAAATACCTCCCAGGTCAGGAACCCTGTGTTGATTCCCTCATTCATTCTCAGAAGCTACACCCCTCTGCGTTTGGGCTTGGTAGATGGGACATAGCGTCCATGTCTCCCTTGTCCTATGATGATGTGGTCAAAGACTGTCAAACGCAGATTGGTTTTCTGAAATGGATGGAAGCCTTTAACAGGGCTAGAGAGGAATGGGTTTGTCCTGATCCACGTAGTAAGTCCCAGGTACCACCTGTAACACCGATTGAGGCACTGCCACAAGGGGCCAGAAAGCTCAGACTGAAGTTTGTCTGCAAGCATAAACCCCAGGCAGATGGGACACCTCCCATTTTTCATGCCAGACCTTGTGTCACGGAGTTCAGGGGCTCCACTGAGCTAACAGAGGCTGAACTGTATACCCCTGGTATTCAGCAGACGTCTCTTAAGGTCCTGTTGGCCACTTTCCTTCACCATCTGAATGCTGGTAAGGACTACGTGTGTAAAGCCACTGACATTAAGCGTGCCTTCCTTAAAGGCAACCCTGACATAGCCCAAAAGGTGTGGAGGGGTCAAGTCTATGTGGTAAACACTCCCAAAGTCTGGTCTGGGGACATCAAGGAACCTCATCTAAGGCCTAACTTGGGGGTAGAAGGGCTTCAGTCAGCACCTAAAATTTTTAGGCTGTCTGCCCAAGAGGTCTTCCTGAAGCTGGGGGCCCAGTATGATGATATTGACCCTTGTTTCTTCACCATCCCTCATCCTGCTGGTATGATGATGTTTGTGTGGCATGGGGATGATCAGCTCATTACTGGTCCCAGGGCAGCTGTGGAGGATTTCATTGCTCAAGTGTCTGCTAGCTTTGAATTAGGCAAGCAGCTGGAGCTGGGGAAAGATCCTGTCAAGTTCTGTGGCATCATTCTGAACCTGTTTAAGGAGCAGAAGGAGTGGGTGTGTTCTCTCAAAGCATCCCCTGAGTATGTCATGTCTTGCAAAGATGTTCTTCCCTCTGACATCACTCCTGATCTCTGTCCCACTATTAGGGGTAAGCTAGGTTGGCTGTGTGCCACTTGTGCTCCTCATCTGGCAGTGGTCAGCAGAGTGGATGATGATGTCCTCATGGAGGTAGGGTCTAGGGCTATTAAACAGGTGTTGCATGATGGCCCTCCCCTTATTCTTCATGCTTGGATCTGTTCCAACCCATCCACATCACATGCATGATGGACAGTTCCATGGAGTCACGGGTAGTCACTAAGGTACAAGCCAGAGAGGCAGGCTATTTATGTTGTCTAACCCCACTGGCAAGCAATCTTTGGTTTCCTGGTTCAGCAGACTCCACAAGCGCAAGGCAGTCAGCAGCAATGTAGCGAATGCCGTGCTGTGGTCTCAGCTGTGTTGCATGCCAGGTACTTGAACCATCTGCTGGTGTGGTTGCAGCATCAGGCTGGTAGTTATGCTGGTGTCAAATCCCATCTGCTGACTGACAGTCAATCCCTTCTCTCTTTCCTGGACAACCCCTTGGCTGTGCACACCGATTTGGACTGGATTGTCCTCAAGCAGGAGTGTACCTATCTGGAGTCCAAGACTCACATCCGAGACCCTGACAATGCAGCAGATGCACTCACAAAAGTGCCACAGGCTGCAGGGCCTCAGTACAGAGTCCTATACACGCTGATGAACCCATATAACGGCAGAGGGTGAAGTGCCTCAGCCTAGGGCTATTAGCACCAGATAGGAGGGTGGTCATGGGGTGGCAGGGTCTGAAGTGTCCCACCCGTAAGACTCTCTTTGCGTCATTAAAGATTGAGGTCAGAAGGGTCCTCCTTTATTGATGGCTTGTTCTTTGTCAATAAAACGTGTGGTCATATTTTTCTGACAATGGTTTTCCTAACACAGGCACCCAACCAGTGGGGATGTTGTATCCAACACGGAGGAGCTATGGGCGCTTTTATAAATGCATCTCTTTCAGTGTCCTGGTTGTCCCTGTGGGGAACCTTGCTTATCAGTAGTGGTTGGCATATGAGTGGGTTGTGGGAAGAGTCTTCCCCTCACTCCCCAAAGAAAAGTAATAATGGGAGTTATTCTAGGGCTTCAGGCCTAGACTATCAGTACACGTGGCGTTGTCCCCGTCTCCCAAGTGGGATACGGACATGGACGGTGGTGTAGTACACTGGACATATCTCTACTAGGATTTAGATCCGCACGTGCCATATTGGGCACGTGGGTGCTAGATATTAGCACTGAGATATGTAGGGCACACGCACGTGGGTATTCACGTGGTAGGGTTTATGAGCTGTGATGCAGACCACAAGGTGGTTGCAGTGCTAGTCCTGTACGGAGGTCCTAGGGGAGGTCCAGGACCATCCACGTAGTGCTGTTAGGCAGTCGGTGCCTGTGGGCATCGTATCAGTCCTAGCTGGAGTAGATCTAGCTGGACGGAGCCAGCATCTCATTGGTTAGCACTAGTGCAGGACAGCTAGGTTACCCTAACCTACGTGCCCATGCAATCCAGCTTGGCAAGCTTGCATGGGTTGATATTATGCCAGCCATTGCATAATCCAACACACGTTCGCATCCATTGCACGAGTGCCATAACTTGCTTACCTTTGCAGTTCTGGCAGTCAGATCGGCCAGCTTCGATCCGCTCAACAGCGTCTCCAAGCGACGACGACCCTCGACTAGGTCAGCCAAGCAACCGCTCAACTGGGACATGACGCACGTCCGCTCCTCCGGGCTAAAATCCGCCGCCCGGACCCATTGAATAAGCTGGACTGCCGGATCCCACGGAATTATACTCTCGTCCAGCATATCGCAATACTCCCGGAAGTTCTCCAAGCGATCACACCCCGGAGGGCACATCCAGCCGACGAAATTACCGAGGTGCTCCATCAGTAAATCCTCCTGCTTCGGCTGGAAAAGACGAATTACCTCCTTCAGAAACCAATCGAGGGGCGCCTTGTTGTTTGCTCCCCTCTCGAGCAGCTTGAAAAACCTCAGGTTTGCTGACGAGTCGTACAAACGCGTGGACCGAAGAAATTCCAGCGGCTTCTCTATCTTCAACTCCTCCATCAGCTCCACCAGGGCCACCATCTTATGTACAAAGGCCTGCCGCTCGTTCAGCGAGGGGCGTCTAGAAATAGGAGCTGGTATGTTGCCTCGCAAGTCGTGCATCGCCTTGAGATTTGATATCTTTTCCGCCCGCTTTCTTTCTGGCCCTTCCTCATCACTGTCCGAAGGCCGGTGGTGTCCACGCTTTTCGTCACCACTGTCAGCAGGGCTAGAAGAGCGACGATCAGACTCCATTGAAAAAATTGAAAAGTAGGCGATGTTATGTCGATGGTGTAAACACAAATCTCAATACAAGTTATGCTGGAACAAGTCTTGATGCTTTGTAATTGAAGACACACACATGTGTTCTTTGCTTTCGTATTCAACTTCGTTAATGACTTTACGCACAGCAATTGAATATATTGCGTTCGCTTTCACTCTCGTCAACGCGCAATTGATTGCGTCAACGAATCCACGTCAATGACTTACGTGGAATAGATCCTTCTAGAAACACTTGCAGCAACCAACTATTTGGTACTGCAGATACTTGGCGCATACAAAGACTTTGCGCTAGATACGATTGTACAGCGTAGGTTATTCTGACGTCGCACCAGAAGTAGCACAACTACCAAGGACATATTCCGATCCTTAGCAGCTGACTGGCTTCTACTATTGTACTGTTATGCGGATGCCAATACTAATTCTTTCAACGCTGTACTAATCTGTATTATAGTGGCATCCATTGCATATGAGCCACCTGGCTCAACTCAAGACGCGGTGGAAGAAGATTGTCAAGGCGCACACGCCAGCCCCTGTGGGCAAGCCGCCTCCCCCCAAGAGGAGGAGCCGTTTTGATGAGTAGCGTAGATAGGCTTTTCTAGACTAGATATAGCTTAGAGTTAGGTTAGTTCGATTACGCGGCTTCCTCCACACCACCCATCCAACCTGGAATATGTGCTACATGATCTCCCAACGGAGACATGTTATATAATTGAATTTAATTTTATCATAATATGATGAGGCGTGCATGCACAAGCCCGGGTCGCGGAAGGGGCGCCCGGCCCGCTGGGGATCGAGATTACGGAGTATACATGCATACTGCCAACTACGGCCGGCGGCCGGGGTTGACCCACCCTTAGCAATCTGATCTACGCTCATGACACGACGCTCGTGGAGACCCAGAGTCCGCCCATATGCAACTCTGGCTAGATAGCTTGTCTGACACTCAGTGGAAGCGCGGGCGGTGGGGCTTATGCATGATCAGCAAGAAAACCGACTGTCATGGCCATCGGATCACTCTTGACGACGACTTGACCATGGCGCAGCAACAACGGCGACGGGAGCTATGGCCGACCTACCTCCAGCTCCGGCAGACCAAGGCGGCGGGCAGCCGGTGTACTGGAAGGGGGCGGCCATCTACGTCGGCCACAAGCCCTGGCATGTGACCCCCGCGGCCCCAACGACTCCTGGCAGACGCCCCAGCTTAGGGGAACTGATACAGCAGTAGTAGTGTAGAATAGATAGACCGTGGCCATGTAAATGGGTATTTCCTCGTAAATGGTGGGAGAGCGATCGCAGCAATGGTGCTCACCATTAGACACTCCCGGCCAGCTATAGGCTCGAAACACACGCCCTGATCAAGCATGCTGTTTCCGGCCCCACCGTCTAGGTCATCTAGTCGCTCTACACGTAAGCCAGCCATAATTTCAATGCACACGGATACACATTTCCATCACCATTCATCTTCATCATCCTGAACGACTCGAACACGCGGACAAGATAACGGCAGGCTCGAGCTACCACCATGGTCCGGATTCTCCCGATTTCTGGCCTGCGCTGGTTGTCTCCTTGATGTAAATGTACGCCTCGGCCTACAGGCACTATACCAGCTGATTCACGAGCATTATTTAGCCATGTACATGCGTGCCTATGACATGTGCCACACCCCAGATGATGCCTAGCTTTATTTAGTTACGCTGTGCCCATGCAGAGAGCTGCTCTCTGCTGAGATGCCACGCTCTAGCTTTTGTATATAGCTATGATGATCTTCCCCCCCATGACAGGCTCCCCCTTATAGCTCAGAGCATAGCTTGATAGATCATGGGGATGCAGGTGCCCTGGTGCACCTATGTAGAGCAAGGGTCGAATTTACCGCATTCCCACCCTTGCATGCAGGAAGTAGCTTAGATCGATGTATTATAGGCCATATGCCCCTTCTCAAGGGAGTATATGTTAAAAATATAATTACTTACAGCAGAGTGAAATCACTCAAACCAAAGCAAACGCCCAGCTAAGGGAGTATATGTGCTACATATACTCCCAACGGAGTTATGTTCCTAATTAATTAATTAATTAATGGCCATCGGCTTCCCCACTGGGACCACCCCACCCACCCTCCTCCTAGCTGCTGGATGGCAGCCCCCGGCCCCCGGTCCCCCCGGCGATCGACTTGCTTTAAGCTCAGTTGGCAGCTGGCTGCGCCGACGACATCAACACGTCCGGCCGGGTTGGCCAGGCCTGGCGGTGGCCCTCCGACGCCTCGACATGTTCTGGACATGTCGCTACCTGCATGAGTGACCGGCACAAGCGCATTCTAGCCGGCTGTTAAAGGCCCGAAGTTGTCCTCAGCAATTCCTGCTTTACGGCTGCGAGGCGTGGACCCTGGACCAGGCGCTAAGCAAGCAGCTTGACGGCACTGTCACTCGAATTAATGCTCCGTCACATCCACGGCTTCCGCTACCACTGAGTCCTTGGAAGTACTCCAAGAGCGCCGCACCCGGGCCGAGAGTCTACTGCGAGCTCCCTCGATCTTGTCACCCATACCATCCGCCACCGACCTGGCAGGTGAATATCGATCGATGGGTCCTGCGGGCGGGCTTAGGACTGCATGGCTAACCTGGTCGACACCAGCCTAGCTCCTCCTATGGCAGGAGTCCCCTTAATTGTCACGTCGAAACCAGTGACTGGCCATACGCGATACCGGCGTCGTACGCGGCCGTGTTGGTCTGTACGGCAGTACGGGGTATTCGGTAAAACCCGCGCGTACTGCAAAAGTACGGGTATTTTCAGGAGGGGTAAAAAATACGGGAAAAAATACGCAGTACGGCAGTACGGGTATTTTTCAAGTTGTGGTTAAGAAGTACGGGGTATTTTTGAGGCGAATGCTGAAAAGTACGGGGTATTCCAAGGATGTGTGACCCTGCAGCCAACAAATGTTACTCCTATATAATTATTCTATGCTATTCATTAATGAACATATAGTGGTAGTGACTTGCCACCTGCCGCACTTGGATTTACATTGCAATACATCCTTGAAGTACATGTGTATATTGTGGTCATGCAAATTATTGACCATTTAACATGCACCGGTCTCTTTTATTATAATACCCTTTAATTATAATGCATCAGCCTTTACAAAATTTGCATGAATGCCATCAACTCAATATAATGCATGATTGAATATGGTATAATGCACCCAGATCTCTGCCTAGTTGATGCAGTGGATGTGATAGCACTACAGTCGGCAGCTTTGCTGCACAATGACAACAAGTGCATGCCATGAGTCCCTGAAAAATAAAATGGCAATCAACCCATGCAGAATGAACCACACAATAAACTGCCAAGGAAATGCCCGAAAAAGTAAATACGAAGTGGCAAGTAGCCCCGAAAACACACCGTCAACTACCAGGGCATTCCTGAGAAAAATTATATGGCAAACTGCAGTTATCTGGGCATGCCCAGATAACGCTGTCAACTGCCAATGATATGCCTGGAAAAGCACTGTGGAATCGTCTTCTGCACTGCCTTGCCAGAGCCACAAGGGCCAGCAGTCCCGGGGCAGCGGCAGGCAGAAGGGCCTTGGCAACGCGGGCACCGAGGGCTGCCCTCAGCTCTCTCCTTTCCAACCGGGCTGCCTCAGCCGCCTGAAGCCTCCCGATCAGGCCTTCTACATTCCCGGACTCCTTGCAAAACGCGGCTCCCTTGTTGGGGATGTGGCCGAGATGGCCGACAGCGCGATCCTTGCTAAAGCTGCCAGGCCTGCCGAACTTGTAATCGCACAGCTTGCACGCCCACCTCTGGCCGACTACCACCTCTTCCCCATGAACAGTCTTTTCCACCTCGTCAATCAGATGGAGGTATTGATACTCCTCTACTTTTCTGTCGTTTGGGGCTCTACGCAGCGCCATGGTCGCATCTTAGTAGGTGATTGCCTGGCGCACAATGCATGAACCGTCGCACCACCCTCCATTTTCCTCGTCCATTTTCCTTGTCCATTTTCCTCGTCAATTTTCCGCGTCCTTCTAGAACTGCACGCTTATGATTCTGCCAGGCTGTCCCCTTACAGCTTTTCTCCCACGCAATAAAAAATCCTGTCAAAAAGGAAAAAGGTGCACTGTCACGCGCGTATCTTACTAGGGAGTAGCTATGCACTCGCTGCAATTTCTGCTATCTCAGCACCGCGGACAGGTTCCTGGGCCTCAATCTCGCGTGACACCTGCCCCCCCGCCCTACGCACTTCCGAAATCGGCTAAGTCCAAAGTGAAAAACAGCGAAAATCGTACGGCGTACGCGGTCGAAAGCGTCGGTACCGTACAATACGGCGTACTTTCTTATCCGAGTTGCCGTACGGACCAACACGGGTACGCGGCCCCGGGTGTATATAATGTATAATACGCGGTGTATAATGTATTATACGCTGATCGTGCGCTAACTGTTGAAAAACCCTTTTTTGGCAGGCTTTTGAGGGTTTTTCAACATTCTGCTGTCTAATCACCAAGAAAATGTCCTCAAATGAGGACATTTTTAATTAAGCATGGATACCATTTGTAATAACTAACACATGTCAACAAATCCATGGGTACGGTATGGAACCATGTTCATTCATGATATGTTCAAGAGTTGCAATGCTTAACATCCATGAAATATGCTCATTGTATAATTGTTTCCGATTTATGAATGCAGGGGGGTCGCTATGCGAGTGACCAAATAGCACTCAAGTCAACAATATGCCAAGAAAGAAGGCATGGCCAGGTCATGGCTGGTCCTGAAAATGCACCCAGGGTGCCCACAACATGTCTATGTTACACCCTCGCAGTCCTAGACCCTGCAGGGGGGGGCCGGGAGCCTGCCAGGGGGGGGCACAAAATGTAACTGACAGCCAGGGACCATGGTGCAGGCCAAACAGCAGGTGTAAAGCTAGCTCAGTCCAAAGAGTGAAATATGAAGCAAATACTTGCCAAGGTTAGGTCCATGATCGTTAGTAGAGGCTCGGCTGCCACCACGGTGCTAAACCATGATGCTGAGCCCTTACGTTATATATGAAACATATACTGCAAAGAGGCACAAGTTGTAACACAAGCACAATGTAAACATGACAAGCTCAAGTTTCCAAGCCAGTCTTGATCACTTGGACATGAGTTGAAGCATTAGAAACATATGGGCAACATACCAGCAAACCTTGAAAAACTTCTCAGCAACAAGGCAGTATATGTGTTGAATCAAACTACCACATCGCAATTAAGCACAGCGACTTCTACTTGCTGCTGTTTTGATAACGCCGTTTACCTTTTCAGTGACGCAATGGGAAAAAGAAAGTACTTCCCAGCAAACTTCCGTACTGTAATTCTATTCCCCGGACATAAACGTAATCAAAACCACGAAGTTGGGCATTGAAAGCAACCGGAATTATCACGTCTGCGGGAGTTACAGGTTACAATGCGCTTAACACGCTTACTTAGAACGATGCGGTTGAGAATGACAGTCGGAACCTTGTTCTTGACGTGCGCCCAGGCCGCCAGCTGCGCGGGCCAGCTAGCTCAAGAAATATATATTAAAGGACGGTGACGCGTGGGAAGCACCCAGCCTTGCGGCAAAAGAAAAATATGGCTTGCGCTCGCCCTGGTTTTCGCCAGGCGCGACTGCGACATCACGACGAAAAAATAGAGACTCTTTGACGCATGCAACTGCCCAGGTCCCTCTTCTCCCCATGTCGCCCATAAGCCCATAAGCGTACCATAACCCATACTCGTGATATCCGCAGCGCCTGGGCGGAAAAAGAAGTTGTAAAACCGAACTGCGAACTGACCTATCATGCGATCTACGTAGCTCTCAGATTTTCTTCAACGATGCCAAAATCCGTTCATGAACAAAATTTTCGACATATACAAAGCACCTGCTCGTGAAGAATAACATATTCGAAATCACTAGATGACGATCTAAAATGCTGTCTTCGTCCGGGGCAAAATAATGCCCTATAAAATTCAGGCAAGCCTCGGAACTGGCACGACCCCATAGCCGCCACTCGACAAAACACTCGATTGCATTGCGATGTTCTTGCTGTTGTAGGTACTTTTCGTCGCCTCATATTTTCCAGGTACGGTCGACCCCTGTCGACCCCAGGGGCTTGGCGCGCTCAGTACCTATCCCAGTTTCGCGCCAAAACCCACCAAGTGACCCTAGGACCAAATTTGGCGCCAAAACCCCGCCCCTGACCCACCCCGTCTCAAACGAGGACTATGTCCTCAAATGAGGACATTTGGTTTTTGGACACTGCGGGCTGTAAAATGATGCCAAAACCCACCTCGTAAGCCTAGTCGTCGTAAGGCAAAAGTACGCAAAAATACGCAAAAATACGCAAAAATACGCAAAAATACACGGCGCGTATGAAAGTACCCTGGGGCATTTTCATACGCGCCGCTCGCGTATCGCGAATAATATGCATCATACGCTGTATAATACGTGGCGTATGGCCAGTCACTGGTCGAAACCCACTGTATGCAGCAATGTTGCGTGCGCCCCGCACCGACACGGTGCGACCCGGACCTATGTGACACAATTGCTTGATCGAGGATGTAGCCGGTGCACATGCCGCTTCGGCGCTTCTTGGATTAGTTGTGACTCCGGCGCGCCCGCATGATAGACAAGGAGAAATGGGCTGCACCGCCCTGCGATAAGCACCAAGCTTCCTGAGGGGCATGCTCCTGCTGTTTTCTCCCCATGCAGGCGGGCCCCGCGGCCCATTGCTAGCCATTGATGCAGGCCGTCATAAAAGTCCGTAGGTGGAGGTTATTGCCCCTTAGGAAAGCCGCTGCACTAGGTACGCCTCGTCTGTCATTACAGTAGAGCTAGGACAGCTCAGATGAGGATTATATCCCCCTGACTCTAGTGACTATATGGTTGGGGCATTTTTAAAATGAAATTATTAAAATTAAACTATAACATAGATCTCCGTTGGGAGCATAATATTAATTGATTAATTAATTAATTAAACTCGTGCTCCCGTTGGGGAGTCACGGAGCACCGAAGTGCTTTTAATCCCTGTGTGTGCACTACAGGAGAAAGGGCAGAGACCCCCAGTCTCCTTCATGCCAAAGGCATGCCACAGCTGCAATCGGGCGCGGCTAGCTAAAAGGACAGGCTAACGATCCGGCAAACTGTGGGTGCAATAAGACCCATGTGAGCATATCATAGCAAGGAGCGTGGGCAAGTAATCTGAACATAGCCAGGGCGTAGCATGGCTGTACTAGGACTAGGCTAAGGCTATGGCTGGTTGTGTACCGTGCGTTGGCGGCACGTGACTAGGTGTGTTGGCACAGCTAGGCAACAGTCTAGGCATAATATGTAACCGCCTGGGCAGACTTGAGGCCTGCGGTGTTTTGCAGGCACTCGAATTGGCGATCGATGGCGTTGTCCTTGAGGCCCTGGTCGATGTCGAGGAGCTGGGCGGTGATGGCGATGTCGGTGGCTTTGGAGCTGGCGGCGGCCCGGACCGTGTTGGAGAGGAGGGCCGGGAGCTCGGCAGCCAGCGTGCCTCCCGATGCCGCAACATCTGTGGCAAGGGGGGTCACGTGCTGTTCAAGGATCTCCTTGAGGAGAGCGAAATGTGGTTTCGGAAAGGGCGGTGGGGGCAGTGGGCCGGGCGGGAGATCGACCCAGATCTCGTCCTCGGTGCGCCGGAGGATCGAGGGAGAAGAGAGCGATGCGCTGAAGGCGGGGGCGACTGGGGTAACGACCGTAACGCGAATAAGGTCCGCAGCGATTTTGAGCGAATGCGGGCCGGTCCTGGGAGCCAATCCCAGTATTGAGGCAATGCTGGCAGTGATGGTGCCGGCCGGCACAGTTCCACTTAAGCGAGGCGCGTGCATTCCGAAAAACAAGTCATCCATGATTTGGATCGGGGTGCGTTGCCAATAGTAGGGCTCCGTGCATGGGAGCTAGGTGATGTCGAAGTTGATCGACCTCGCGCCCTGAGCGGGGAACGGCCGTAGGGCGACTGAGTTTGGGCTAGCTCAGGCGATGCCGAGGGCGAGGCTGCAGTCCTGACTGAGGAGCCGAGTAGACCACAGTCTAGCGCCTGTTACTGTCACTGCTGCCTGCTACTGAGTCCGGGAGGCGGAACTGCAGCTCGATATGGAGCTGCAGGCGTGTTTGCATTCATTGCTCATAGCAGCCTCCCTCCCACTGAGGACTTCTGCTCACCTGACGCAGTCACGTGTCTATTGCAGTCTCCGAACTGGCAGCATTGCGTCGTGGAGCGTTTGCTCGTCGTAATATTGCGTAATAGCTTTGGGAAAATATATCAACGTGTGTGTCTTAGATCAAGACGAAGCGATAATTGTGATATGTGCGGCAAAACTTGGAGCCCAAACGTAAAAGCTTATAATAAGAGCTCGGCCGTTAGCCACATGTGGCTGCTAGCTCGTGACTCGTGGCTTTATTCTATAGTGACTTTATGGTTGGGGCGTCTCCTGAGTTGGTTGGGCTGGTTAATTGTCTCGATCCTTGATATGGTTGGGGCGTGCATGATGCAGACGATATTTAGCGTAACTTTCGTGTAATTGTTCATCTAATGAGATTAGCATAGTACTCCACGGGTGGCATGCCTAGTGCATGCGCATGACATGCAAGTACTTACTTACTTACTTACTTACTTACTTACTTACTTACTTACTTACTTACTTACTTACTTACTTACTTACTCCCCAACAAGAAGAGGTGGAAGACGATTGCCCCGGGCTCACACGCCAGCCCCAGTGGGCAAGCCCCCTCCCCCCAAGAGGAAGGGGCGCTCTGCTGAGTAGAGTAGCTATAGGGTTTTCTAGATTAGATTAGCTTATTGAGTTAGATTAGCTCGGTTTCACTGCATGCTTCGCCCGTGCCTCCATCCGGCATCCAGCAAGGACTATGTGCTACATGATCTCCCAACGGAGTCATGTTATACTTTCCCAACGGAGTCATGTAATTTAATTTAATTTAATTTAATTTTACTCCCAGCACGAGTTTAGTTACAGTCATTACCGCGTTAAGTTGCGATCGACGCCTAAAATTCGGCATTGCAATTAACTCATAGTCCGGTTAAAGCGGTAACGCAACTTAACGGTAGAATTAGGCTAGCGCATCCCACCGGCCTCCTCCTCCTCTCACGAACTTCTATACGGCATTCGACAGCTCTCGTCAAGCCCGATCCAGCATGCAGCATGATCAAAACCACCCAAAGTCCATTTTCCTGTTTTTACAAGTATACCAGCCTGATACCAGGTATCTTTTCATGATTTTTGTGAGAAAGGCGGGCCGGCTGCCGCAATACAGGCGCCTTAACCCCGCCGGGTGCAGCCAGCCAGCCGCCGCACCGTGCGTGACAGCCTGTCAGATTTACTGATACATACCGGCCACAAATGTGCCGTCATGTGCGCCCTGCATGCTACTGATGTACCGCAGTCGATCCGCAGGCTGTAAATCAGTAATTGGAATCGCAGGGTTGCATTAGCGCAGATTCAGCGCTTTTCAGGCGGGGACGTCCGGCCGTCTGCACGCCAGGGGAGCTTGCGTAGTTTGCCGCCACACAGCGGGTCCGGACTTGGCAAAAAGTGGCCTCCTACGCGGCAAAAAAATGGCCTGACATGATTCTGCTGACACCTACAAATTGAGTCATTACCGCGTTCAGTTGCGATGGCACCGGTTCAGTTGCGGTCGCCGCCCAAACTTCGGCGTCACAACTTAACACGGTAACGCAACCTTAACAAACGCAACTTAAGGGGAGGTGGCACCCCAAAAACCTTAAAAATTGAACTATGGTAATAACACTTGAAATTCATTTGCACAATGCTGAAATATGATTGCGGGCACTAAATAACATCTCTTGTGACTTGTCCATGCACTTGTTGGGGGTACTACCCCCAAGTATACGCCAATATTGCGCTATAAATAGAAAAAGACGCTAATTAGGGCTGGGTATGCCCCAGCCAATGCACGCATTTGTCGGCAACCAAAAATCAACCATTTGTAGTTCCCTGAGTGTGTAGCTTGCTGAGCTATTTACATCATGGAAATGACAAAACCTTGAACAGTTATTAATTTTCCCGCAAAACAGGTCTTTTTTTACCGGACATTGGGAATAAACATATCATAAACACTTCAGATAAGGCCACAAAATCAAGCGAGAATCCGGCTAACAGGGGGACAGCAGTGGTCCAAGTCCCAGGTCATTCCGACAAGTCTAGCTCAAGTTATAAGGTTTTGCGTGCTAAAACCTGAACATACGCTAAATGAGGTTTTTCTGTGTATAAGGCCACCTAGACAGCATGTTTTCCATCCAAGAAGCCAAAAAACATGCCCAACTCGATCACACAACATAAGAAAAGGCTAGGCACCTCATCTGCCCTCCCCTGCCCTCAGCATGGCCAGCCTTGCCAGCGTGCGCATAGCAACACCTTCGCTAGGCATACACGCACCAAGAGAGCATACACTTGCTCAGCCCAAGGTTACCATGTAAATTTATGCCAAGAACTCAGCAAGTATACGTGTAAAAACCTTGGAAAGACTGCCCAAGCAATAGAGGCAACTGCAGCCTGCAAACTTGGCAGCAAATCATACATGCTGTCTGCCATGCATTCACATCCTATCCAGCTTGCCTTGCTGCACACATAGCAGGGAAGTCTTAATGGTTATAGCTCAAGGAAAGCAATAAAAACACCTATCTAATGCAATGCCACTCATGCAGTATGGCCAGCAAAAGAACCACTCTCACCTTCCTTTCCAATATGGCAATTTGCTAAGAAGCTGATGCCAGCTTGTTAGCCTCTAGGCACATGCCGGATGTCTTTACTAAAACAGGCGTGTCAGATCCGGCACATAACAAAGCGTCTGAGCAAGCTCATGTCCAAAGGATTATGGAAAACAAATGTCAACACATTACCAACAACTTGACCTCGGCGCCTTAAGCATGCCAGCCACAAACTACACGAAATTGTACGAAATTGCTAGGAATCTGACGATGCAACC
The DNA here is from genome assembly GCA_009746045.1 of Mesostigma viride. Classification (NCBI taxonomy): domain Eukaryota; kingdom Viridiplantae; phylum Streptophyta; class Mesostigmatophyceae; order Mesostigmatales; family Mesostigmataceae; genus Mesostigma; species Mesostigma viride. The sequence continues at coordinate 327,124 of RPFO01000667.1, read as the reverse complement.
GAAAGGAATGGAGCGCTTCCTGCAGGGAAACTGCCCGAAAAAAAGGCGAAAGGCCGACGTTATTGCACCTGCCTGCGTGGAAATGTTTCATGCATAAACTGGCACGCAAGCTCGAACAATAAAAGACATCATCCATTGATCAGGCGAACAAGGAAGGTGCGCCTTCCGTGAATACGTCGAAGGCGACATGCGCAGGCCTGCGTAGGTTCTTACCTTGAATGCCGGAAATGTAAAAGAAACCGGGAAGCTTCGGCACAAACTCGACAACACCATTAAGTTAGCTTCATAATCGCTCTTTAGAGCCTACGTTGCCTCACAATAGCTGCCGTAAACCTGCATTAAATTTCATGATCCGCAAGAGAAATTATATCCTGGACCCCCGCGCCCGTAGCCGTTCGAGAAATTAGCGATATTGCAAACCGTAAACTTTCCGCCATGACATGAGGTCATCAACTAATCTTCTGCGAAATTCAAGCATTTTTTCTAGCTGTTTACGTGCCATATCGATTAATATTGCATAAAGGCATGCCGCCATGGCCACCTCCGCGAGGGTTGAGCGGTCCGGGCACACATTATACACCGTACGGACGGTACCGCGAATTTTTTGGCGCGGAAAATATTCGGCGCGCCACGTCCCCTTAACGCGGTAATCAGACTGTAATGAATTAATTGGCCTTGCATAGGCAACTCTGGAAGGGGGCGGCCATCTATGTCGGCCACAAGCCCTGGCACGCGACCCCCGCGACCACCGCGGCCCCTGCAGCGACTCCAGACGCCCCAGCTTATAGGGGAATACAGCAGTAGTAGCTAGTGTACAATAGTTAGACCGTGGCCTTGTACATGCCCGCCTACTACAGGCACTCTACCAGCTTAAATTAAATTAAATTAAATTATAACATGTCTCCGTTGGGAGATCATGTAGCACATATTCCAGGTTGGATGGGTGGTGTGGAGGAAGCCGCGTAATCGAACTAACCTAACTCTAAGCTATATCTAGTCTAGAAATTAAACCTATCTACGCTACTCATCAAAACGGCTCCTCCTTTTGGGGGGAGGCGGCTTGCCCACAGGGGCTAGCGTGTGCGCCTTGACAATCTTCTTCCACCGCGTCTTGTCCTGCATGGCAGTTGAGTCCAAAGACGGGAGAGAGAGTGGATGCGGTACTCAAACTGGGCTGGGACCACTAGGTCGTCCAGCAACATCTGGGTATAGGTCATGGCATGTTTCCCTACCTTTTTAGGAATGTTCTTGGGGCCAGGCCAGGTCAAAATGTGCCGCCCCGGTTGGCCGAGCCGCTGGGGACCGGCCAGACCAAGGGCGGTGTCGACCTGGCTGGTGCGCGCAAGATGTCCTACAAATGCTATCCTACGCTGCCTATAATAAATCTCGTCCGAAATACGCGGCATACCGTGATACAAAGACTCTAATGACCTACGCTGAGAAAACCCGACATTCAGGACCTGTCGGAGCATCCGGGTTACCGTGCCGTCTAGCTTGGCTGCCAGTGTTGCCGTGAGTGTCCATGCCTCGGCGCCATACGTGAGCACCGTGAGGACAAGGACCTTGAAGAGCATGCGCTTGCGGTGCTCGTCCAGGCCCTTGGAGCGCCAGTAGGTGTTGAGCGAACGGAGCTTGGCCCAGGAAAGGCCGATGCGGGTGTCCACATCGTCGGCAGTGTCAGGAAGCCAACTCCCAAACAGCTTGAAGCGGTCGCGGAATGGGACCTCCGTCCCGTCGAGCAGGCGCGGCAGTGGTGGGCGACTGGAGGCCCCAATCACCATCGCCTCAGTTTTGACACTAATCTCCAACCCCACCGCCCTCGCCTCCAGGCCCAGACAGTCCAGCCAGGTCTGAATGTGCTCGGGGCGCGCGATGAGGGTGGTGTCGTCCGCATAAATCAGGTCAGCCAGGCGGTAACCCGTGCTAACCCCGCCGTGCCCACGCTCGTTAAGGATGTCCAAGCCTGGCTCGAACCCCTTAAGAGCAGTAAAGCGCGCACGTGCCTGGCGCATGGCGTGGTCCACGACAATAATGAACAGGTATGGAGACAGGACACAACCTTGCCACACTCCCGTGGTGAAGGGGGAATGGTGGGGTGGTGCCTTCCGCAGTCCGCACTACTGCCTGTGAGCCCTCATACAGTCGGCGAATGGCAGCAATAAACGCTGGTGGCACGCGGTCCAGAGCTAGGATGGCCCAAAGAGCTTCCCAGAGGACCGTGTCCAAGGCCTTGATATAGTCAACAAAAACTACCAGCTTAGGCCTAGCCTTTTTAGTCATGTACATGTGTGCCTATGACATGAGCCACCCTCCAGATGACGCCTAGCATGCAGTGCCCATGCAGGGAGTCCGGCACTCTCTGCTGAGAAGCCATGCCCTAGCTCTTGTATAGCTATGCTGATCTTCTCCACCTATGACGGGCTCCCCTTAGCTGGGAGTTGCCCGAGACTCTGGGTGGTGCAGGTGCCCTAGTGCACCTAGAGCAAGTGCATGTTAATTGTCTACATCCCCACCCTTGCAGGAAGTAGCTTAGATGTATTATAGGCCATATGCCCCTTCTCTGGGCTATGTGCTACATATACTCCCAACGGAGTTATTCTGATCAGACACTCCGCAAAGGTGAAAACCTTTGCGTTCAGTGCCGGGCCGCGGAAAACGCGGAAAACGCGATCTGCAAATGAATCCGACCGGAATCGAACTGGGGACCTCTCGCACCAATTTTGCTGACTATAGGACGGACGTCTCCGGTTACCATGGCATCGCCAACTTACACCTACAGTCAGGAGTTATGTTCCTAATTAATTAATTAATATGCCCCTTCTCAGGGCTATGTGCCACATGTACTCCCAACGGAGTCATGTTCCTAATTAATTTACAGAGTCATGTACCTGGGCGAGAGAAATCTGAAGCATCCGGACCATGGTAGGTCGACCTCGTTGTACGCCGCCTTATATCCGCGTTTGTCGAGTTTTTCAGGAAATCTTATGGAAATAAATGGATGTGGACATGTGTAGCCTTGTACCTTAAAAACATGGCTGGCTAACGTTCGGAGCAAGACCTAGACGGTTTAGCTGAAAAACAAACTGAACTCGCGATCAGTGCGTTTTTTCTAGCAGCCAGATTCATGGTGCTAATGAATAGAAATGTCATGCGTTTCTCATATCAATGACACAACAGTGTGTTTCTTATAGTTTCAATAACGTAATTTTAACTGAGACAATGGCTGCCTAAGGTTAGTGAGGTGCCTGGACGCATGGCGTTCCAACATGCTATGCAATGCAACACAGTTCCAACCCCACTCATCTCTATTGTCAAGTCGTCGAACGCAGATGAAACAAAGGCGGGCTTGAGCTTCCATGGTCAAGATCTTACAGATTCTAGGCCTACCGATATCACATTTAATACTTGGTTTTCGCATGGCATATCGTGCGAAATTAAGAATTGCGACATTAAGAGATACAACCGACAGTTACTACGAGCCTGTACGAGCCTTTCAACCGGGCCGCACGAAGAAAGAGCATACCCATGCCTATGACAACCAGCTTAAGGATAAATGGGTCGTGCTATAGCCCCTTGCGAGACCACCCCGAAGAGCTTGCCGAAGAGCGGAACGAACAGGTTGAGAGGAAGGTTGTGTCATTTGCAAGGAAGGCTGGGAGACATATACACTTGTCACAAGTATTCAACAACGTCCTGCTACGACGACACCCGACAGATGGTTCTTTCCTTTTCGGCCTTTCCGCCGCACCCAGCCATCGGCGCTCCACGGCGACGCATCCATCGGCGCTTCCTTATAGCAAAGCTCTTCTCTATTGGCAACAAAGAGCGCAATCCGCTGCATGCAATGTACAACGATCATACCATTGAGACCATGTTGGCACTGAGCAATTATGTAGCTTCTAGCTACACTGGGGCGTGGCCTCTGCTTTCCTCAGCCTAGGTCTACACTCCAGTACATGAGCGTCCGCGTCCGCTCACTCCGCTGGTCCGAGCATTTGGCAATCGTGGCGGGAGTCGGGACGCCCTTCGCCACGGTGACGAGCGCCAGAGCGGGGGGGCGCTGCCAGAAGAAGGCATGCACGGTCTCGAGGGGACGGCGTCGCGCTGCATACTTTAAGGCAGGGAAAGGCACCGACGCAGGCCTTCTCGATGACCGTGAACATCGCGTGTTGAACAAATTTTGTTCGGCGTGCGAGTGTCAGCCGTGTCACCAATGGACACCGCGAGATACGCCTGCTCGTTCTACATTCCGGCTGAGCCAAGCACGCCCGGTCCTAGATCCCATAAATGCCCCCGCTACCGTTCGTGGAATCTGGTCCCTCAACATTAAGCCTCCACCAGAATATGCGGGTATAACCAGTAAGCGGCACGTTCCCGCCAATGGAACGTTGACGCCTGCCAGACTTCCCGCGTGTGAGCGACACGTGCCTCGCGAGACGAAGTCGAATTTAGCCGCCACTCAATGTAGCCCACTCTATGTAGCCCGCGCTTTGGACGCATCACGCAATTGCCAATCTGCGGCCCATGTGCGGCGTGGGATACAGCTGACTGACTGACTGACTGACGCATGAGCAACAATAAATAACAAGGTAACATCAGTCATCAATTCACTCCCTAGCTAATCACGGTGTTTTGAGTTACAAATTACATTTACTACACGTACATATACCGTAGTGGTTACAATATATGTACGCGTAATTATCGTACGAATACTTTTAGGAATTTTTGTTACGTGTACGAGAACTTTTGGGAATTATTTTTACTGTACGTACGTATAATGTCAGGGTATATTCAAGGGTGCGCGAGTACCTAGTAGGTAGTTCAGTTCAGTTTGACTGAACTGCATGTAGGTACTAGGTAGTAGCCATTAGATAGTAGCCAAGGAGGGACGTGGTAGTGCCATCTGGGGTCAGGAATTTACCCCACAAGCCGTCCAGAGTACGTTGCTTTTTCTCACCCATAGCCACCTAGCTATCCATAACCTAACGAGAGAACACCAACGGAGCACACCACGAAACGAGGCACCTACCCACATATCAACGCAGATCAAACGAAGTTTGCGCGCGAAAACTCCCTCCGGGCGCCGCGCCACGGGTAGCTAGGCTTTAAGGTCTGCGCCGCGCTGCGCTGGTGGTACCTAATTTTGAGGTGTACGAGGCCCGGAAGAGGGTTTTTTTGGGCCTGTACGAGGTCGATTCGTACATAATTACGCGTACATATATTGTAACCACTACGGTAGTTAACCCAGGCATCTAGTGGAATAATGATGCTCTGTGTTGTTCAGTTCAGAGTTTCCCACGCCGGTTGTCCGACATAGTTATTATTAGTGGGGGGACAACCGGAGTGACAAACAGCGGGAATTTGTGTCAAGTAAGATCCTGGAGGTAAACTTTGATGGTAAATCATGCTAGTTGATGGCAGCAACCCGCAAATGGGGCGGTCGGTGCTACGATACGCGTCAGGTCGCTAACCACGTGGCGGCTTACCCGGCGGTCATCCGACGTTGGGCCGCGTTTTTTTTCCGGGTCGGCTTGTTTGCTACGTGACCCGACAACGCCGCCCTTTAGTTAGGTATACATGCAAACACGGGAAAGGTTTAGGTACGTTAATAACTCATATTAGCATCGATTGTGATGATTGCAGGGATGGACCCTCTAGTTAGTGGTATTATTGATAAGCTGGTCCTTGACGACAACCCCTTGACTCAGCAAGCTCGGGAGCTCGGGAAAGAGCTGTGCTCCTCCGGAAATCCAGATGTTCGTCCCATCGCGCCAAGGCAAGGGCCACAGCCTGCAAAATCGTGCGACTATTGCCATACAGCTCTGGAAAAGGCGCTGTGCTGCGCTCAGTGCAAGCTGGTCTCGTACTGCGGGTAAGCCTTTTGTTTTTGTTAACAAGCTTGTCGTCTGCAGCACCAGCGTCTTTGTTCCGGCATCTTTTTCTTGTTGCTGCCGGATGACCGACCGCCTCTCATCAAGCAAGGTTTGTTTGTTTCTTCTTTTCATGAAATTTGGTCGTTCGACATTTCAGTCGCGACTGCCAGAAGTCGCATTGGAAGAGCGGGCATAAGGCCGCGTGTGTGCCGAGCACGGCAAATCTCCGCGTTGGCGACAAGGACATAACGCTAGATCGGGGGATGTATGAGCCCAACGAAGCTCCCGCCTTGCGCCGCGGTTATGAGACCCAGCCCAGCTCCTCCGAAGGGGCCCCCTTTGAATGGGATATCAATACCTGGCAGCACAGCAAGCCTGCCATCTTCAATAAAGGCCTGGGCTGCGGCTGCATGCAAGGGGAGTCCTCCGTGTGCAGTATCAAGCCCTTTGATGACGTCCACAACCAATGCTCTGTGCGCGTCCTCCACGCGTCCGATGTGCTGGGCATTGGCGTGTGCATCAAGAAATCCGGGAAGATGACGGTTTTCTGGAAGTACTCCGGGAACGCGCTCAAGTTCTGCTCCAATGGGGGCGTCGGGGGGCCCTTTGGGAAGCCCTATAGTACAGGGGACGTGGTCACTGTACGGATCAAAGACGACGCACTCGAGTTTGATCTGAACGGGGAACCCCTTGGGCCGGCGTTCACCGACCTGAAGCCCAACATGGGCCCCTTTTACCTGCGCGTGTCCCTGGTAAACAACTACAACGTGCGGGCCCTCCCGTACAATGCCATGCGGGTTAGGGATGCGCTGCAGAAGGTCAGGGCGGGCAGGCTCACCGAGGGGCAGTACATGAACGTCGCCAACAATGTGGGATTGCCATCCAGGTCCGACCCGAGTTCCATGCGCTCCGAGGTCTTGATAGTGCCGTAGCTTGCATGCAGTTAGTGCCTTACCATGAAAGCTGCCATGCTGGCAAGCCTGATCAATACAAGGAAAGCTGCCAGCTGGTAAATAGGCTTGGAGTGAAAAACACCCATTGTGTGGGTGAGCTCGGCTAGAAGCCTTATAGTCTTTGGGGGACATGCTCCCGCGGCCAAGTTGGCCTGAATGCAGTACCCTGGCTGTGAATGCCAATAACATCAGACTAAGTAGACTCGGAGGCACGGCTCGTACTATCACCATCGCTGTGGGCCGGCCTATACGAGACCACTTCTGCGCATCTGGTGCAAGGTGGGTTGATATATAACACCGAGTCTGCTGCGCCGGTGCCGGCTAAGGATGGTTCATATGGACAGCCCAAAAACATCCCACGTACACTGTTACTGTTGCATCAGAAATTGAACTTGCAAGGTTACGTCAGCGACCTCCCAATTTGGAGGCTTGGATTAATAATTAAATTTGCGTAAGTGAATTTCTTATATTAATTTGTCAGCTTATTGAAACCAATGCAACTAGGCTACAAGAAGAAACTAATTAAGCAGAAGGATCGATATAGGGGGAAAAATAGATTAATTTTTGCAGATGTCTCACCGAGTTGACACGGCCAGCCAGCGACGTATGGTAGGGCAGTGGCAGTCATGTCTGCCTACATATTGCTAGCACCAAACACATCCGTTTGCTGGCAGCGTGTCATGTTGTCCCGCGGGATTTCCCCCTCACCAGTCGTCCGACCAAGCCAGGGTATCCATGCAAATATAATGCTGGAGTAGTTAATTTCCTGTCCCACCAATTCCTCAACCCTAGCATATCCTGGCCCATGGACGACACCCTATCATCCGCTGAAGTGAAAAAGCCAGCAGAAGGAGCAAACAGAGAAATGCACGGGGCCACCTCGCACAGGGAAGCCGGTTATCAACAGTCGACCCTGCTTCCATCACCACAATTCGGCAAAACGACCATTGTCTTGCCCCGTCCACCCCGACTACGCATTAGTCCATATCCTCTGCCACAGGCGCTGCATCTCCCTCCTCCTCCCCCTCCTCCCCCTCACTCCCCTCGCTAGCGCTTCCCTCCTCCCCATCCTCACTCTCACTCCCCTCCTCTTCCCCACTCCCTTCCGAGTCCCCTTCCTCCCCGGCCTCCTCCTCAGGTTCGACCCCATCCACGTCCATCGCCCCTTCCTCCTCCGTGGCAGTGCCCTTTGGCTTGCCTGCCTCGCCCGCAGGGTTGGCAGCTGGCTCGTCAGCACTGAGCATGCCACCTGGCACGAAGCCCTTCATCTTGGCGTACTCCAGCGCCGCCGCGACCTGGGCACCCGCCACCTGGCGCACAGCCATTTGCGCCTGCGATGGATGGGTGCACACCCAAGCCAACCGCCCACCCGCAGTACAGAAACCGCAGTCAGCATGCAGGCAAAAGTGTCACCACACATGAACGAGGATAAGGATACGGAGCACTGTCAGATGCTTTGAAACGATTACGAAACGAGTACGAAACTAGAGCGCAACTAGTACGAAACTAGTATCCAACAATCTTTCATCCCTAATGACGTAAGCACTAACGTGCACGCACAGGGGCATGCCATAATTCCACGACCCCCAAGGCCACAACACAGATAGTACCATGCCATAATTCCACGACAAGGATGGTACAGTGACCGCCCCTTCCCAGTACAGCGACCGCCCCTTCCCCATGATCGTGTCTGCACCTTCTCTCAAGTGCACTTTTGGCCCAGCATCATGCATTCACCATTTTACTAACTTAATTATTTTATTAATGATAACCCTTATTTTATCATAACAACTTATAACTAATTTTATTTTACTTTTAAATTATCGTGACCATGAAAAAATGCACGGCCTCAACAGGCCGCTCACCATCTGCACCTCCTGCCAGCGCTGCGCCATCCAACCTGCCACTGCCCACTCACCATGAATATAACCTGCAGCATAGTGACCACCAAGTCGCCCCCAACACACCCGGCCACTCACCATCTGCACCTCCTGCCAGCGCTGTGCCATCCGACCTGCCACTGCCCACTCACCATGAAAATAACCTGCCGCATAGTGACCACCAAGTAGCCCCCAACACACCCGGCCACTCACCATCTGCACCTCCTGCCAGCGCTGTGCCATCCGACCTGCCACTGCCCACTCACCATGAAAATAACCTGCCGCATAGTGACCACCAAGTAGCCCCCAACACACCCGGCCACTCACCATCTGCACCTCCTGCCAGCGCTGTGACATCTGGCCCACGATGGCCCCCATGTCTTCGAGCCCGCGGACAAAGAAGGGGGGGGCGGACGCGCCCAGCGGGCGTTGGGTAGGGAACTCCTGCGCGCCGGCACAGGCACAGGCACAGGCACAGGCACAGGCACAGGCACAGGCACAGGCACAGGCACAGGCACAGGCACAGGCACAGGCACAGGCACAGGCACAGGCACAGGCACAGGCACAGGCACAGGCACAGGCACAGGCACAGGCACAGGCACAGGCACAGGCACAGGCACAGGCACAGGCACAGGCACAGGCACAGGCACAGGCACAGGCACAGGCACAGGCACAGGCACAGGTGCACACACAAGAAAGGAAGACGCAGTTGCAAGTATTAGTGTATCGTCCAGGCAAGCAGCAGACAGTAAACTAAATCCTGCCGAGCGCCATGACACGAAAAAACACAAAAAGTTCAAGTAGCTCCAACACCGATTCCAACTAGGACCTCTGGCATGATTCTACGGCTAGAGGGGTCTCCTGATCCGTAGGCATCCCAATCTACGGCCCAAAGTGCGAAAGCAACTCTTCACCGGAGAGTGGTGCCAGTAATTCAGGAATAGTATGGTACAGAATAGTATATTATAGTATAGTATAGTATAGTATAGTATAGTATAGTATAGTATAGTATAGTATAGTATAGTATAGTATAGTATAGTATAGTATAGTATAGTATAGTATAGTATAGTATAGTATAGTATAGTATAGTATCGTGTCGTGTCGTGTCGTGTCGTGTCGTGTCGTGTCGTGTCGTGTCGTGTCGTGTCGTGTCGTATCGTATCGTATCGTATCGTGTCGTGTCGTGTCGTGTCGTGTCGTGTCGTGTCGTGTCGTGTCGTGTCGTGTCGTGTCGTGTCGTGTCGTGTCGTGTCGTGTCGTGTCGTGTCGTGTCGTGTCGTGTCGTGTCGTGTCGTGTCGTGTCGTGTCGTGTCGTGTCGTGTCGTGTCGTGTCGTGTCGTGTCGTGTCGTGTCGTGTCGTATCGTATCGTATCGTATCGTATCGTATCGTATCGTATAGTACACTAACTACACTGCACTGTACAGTATAGGGTACCTCGTTGAGCACGAGGGCGAGCCGGTCGGGTCGCGCCGTCAGCTGCTGAAACGTCGGCTGCAGCTCGAAGCACTGCTCGAACAGGGCCTTGCGCGCAAACACGTAGAGGCCCAGGCGGGAACGGGACATGGCCACGATCTGGTGTTGGTGTGTGTGTGTGTGGGGGGGGGCGCGTGCAGACATAAGTAGAATAGTGTGATGGTTAAATTGTGTGTGTGAGGCGGGAGCGCGACATGGCCACAATTGGCACCGGTGGTGACGTGTAAGTGCATAAGTATGAGTGTAAAGCACCAAGTATGGGGCAATATTAAAGAGTGGAGTGGTTAGAGGGGGGGGGGGGGGGGTGGAACACGCCCACGATCCGCGCAAGGGGAGGGCGGGGGGAGCGGGGGGGGGGGGGGATGAAGGCACAACTAATCAGCGCAGTGGGTTGGCAATAACAACGTTTGAAGTGGTGATAGGGGGCAGGGTCAAGGGGTCAGGAGGCAGTATTAACATGATAATAATATTAGAGAGCGAGATTGCATAGTCAAGGTGTTAAGGGGTCCCATGGAAATTACCAAGGGGCCCGTGGGTTTGCAGCCGGGGTGAAATTGGGGCATGGAATCGCTCGATTTACCCAAACATTTTAGAGCAGGATCATATTATTTCAGCAGGGTATTGGGTGGGCACGAGCCACAGTTTACGCATGCATGCACATCGAGGCAAGGCACAAGCCACAAGCAATGCCAAATGATTGCAAGCAATTCACCCGGAAAGCGCCGAAAGGTTGCCAGGGCTGGCCTTACCGGGCGACGCAAGTCGCGCAGGCAAATGCGATATTGAACAAAGGGAAGATCAGCACTACATGGTGGATGAATACCGTTTTTTTTTTTAAATGCACATACGATCAACCACGCAAACGTCGGCTGCATCAGGCGGTGCGACAGGCACCACTATGACAACTACGGTCTACCGCTTCTTTATAATGTGAGGCCGAATACTGCTATTCATCCATCAGGCACCAGTATGACAACTACGGTCTACCGCTTCTTTATAATGTGAGGCCGAATACTGCTATTCATCCATCGTGCAAACGTCGGCCGTACCAGCCGGCGCACGTCACGCAGGTGCCCGACCGCCTTGGTGCGCACGAGGGAGAGCAGGATGTAGTCGTTCTGCTGGCCTTGGAACTTGTCCACGGTGGTCACCTGGACAGTTGTTATGAGAGGGGGCAAATAGGGAATCACGAGGTGCACCGTGTTAGCTAGCCCTTACACCAAGTGCTATGCACCCACCCTGTCCATCCCTACATGACACTCTACACCCTGAACCCTAAGCCCTGGATCTGAAACCCTAAGCCTTCGACCCCGGCTGTAAGGGCCAGAGGCACAATCAACCCTAATCCCTAACCCCTAACCCCTAACCCTTGAAATTTTGAACCTTGATCCTTCAACCCCAGCACCCCCCTCTAACCCCTCCACCTTGAAAAATAGAACCTTAGACCTTACAACCCCAGCCGTACCCACCTTGTCGGGCCGCCCAAAGAGCGGGTGCCCCGCGCAGCGCCGCTCGATGACGTCGCGGATGAGGTGCTTCTGGCCGTTGTACGTGGTCAGGATGGAGATCTGGAGATGAGGAAAGACGAATGAGGGTGATGGCCGGGCACGAGAGGGGTCAATACCGATACTGCTAGAACGATTAGACATGCGTGCGCCTATCAGGATGGAGATCTGGCGGGGTGGGTGGAGAGATGGTGGGGTGGCTGGTGGGTGGGTACAGCAAGGGTACCCACCACCCAACGAGAGGGAAGCGAAAAAGGGAAGGGGGGCCAAAAAGGGTAAGCACGTGACTAACATGTGGAGGAAAAACGGAGATTTTGTGGGGGGCGCGGCAAAGCGAAAAGTGGATGCAACCACTCATCATATTTGATCAGGCACTCCGCAAAGGTGAAAACCATTTGCGTTCAGTACCGGGCCGCGGAAAACGCGGAAAAACGCGATCTGCAAATGAATCCGACCGGAATCGAACTGGGGACCTCTCGCACCAATTTTGCTGACTATAGGACGGACGTCTCCGGTTACCATGGCATCGCCAACTTACACCTACAGTCATCCGCAAAAGTTCTCCTGTCCGGGGAGTGATGCAAGCCTTTCGGATTTGGTACTAGATAAATCACTCGAGATCTGTGTGTAGGAGTACTACACACGTGTCATATAGTCACTCATCATATAGTTACAAAACAGTGCTATCCACTTCATTGGACTGTTATCCTTGCAGTCATAGGAATCAACATAGGTAACCGTTTAAGAACAGCAAGTACAACCCCAAGGGGAGGGTTGGATTCATAGGTTTCAAACAGCACGTACAACCCCAAAGGGGGGGCTTAGATTAACAGTTTAAAAACAGCAAGTACAACCCCACGTACAACATACTTGGTTGGGCGTGTCACCCATCCACATCAACAGTAGTGGACCCAATGGTTGATTTGCGATCAAGTAAGAGCACGTGCAATATGCCTTGTTGGCCGGGGGGCCACTGACATCTTGATACCCTAGGCTTAGCAGGGATTACCTACTGGCTATATTTGGAATAAACGTACACCTATTTACCTGGAAATATGCCTTGTTGGCCGGGTCGCCCAGCAGCCGCAAGTAAAAACACAAACAACATACATTACTATTATTATTATTATTATTATTATTATTATTATTATTATTATTATTATTATTATTATTATTATTATTACTAATGTCATGTTATGACTAGATTAATGATGATGATTAGTGTTATTATTACTATGTTACCCACCTTGTTAGCCGGGTAGCCCAGCAGGCGCATGTATTGGAAGACGCTGACCACGTACTCTGCCTCGCCCAGGTTCTGCGCCACCACCACAAAACCATGCACAACAGGTTAGCCGCACAAAGGCATGGCTACGTGCCAAAGTGGGACCACAGAGTCTTCCTTGCCTGGGCTCTGCGCCCCACAAGCCACGGGGATGAGCATCTGACCACATATAGTGACCCCTATGGTAACCACATAAGCCATGGGGATGAGAATCTTAACCCACATAGTGACCCCTATGGTAACCACACAAGCCAAGGGGATGAGTACCACCGCTACATCAGGGCAGCCACACTGTGGCACCTAGGGGTGACCAGGTGTTAAGGCACGACCATGTACTCGGGCCTCACGCCACACGAGCAATGAAGAAAATTCACAGTACAAACGCATCTGTTTAACTTAGCTGAGCTTGGCTTATGCTTACTAAGGCATGAGGGGACTAGACTAAGGCATGGGTGACCATGTGTTGAGATAAAATACTGGGCCTCTCTCAGGTCAGGTCAGGTCAGGTCAGGTCAGGTCAGGTCAGGTCAGGTCAGGTCAGGTCAGGTCAGGTCAGGTCAGGTCAGGTCAGGTCAGGTCAGGTCAGGTCAGGTCAGGTCAGGTCAGGTCAGGTCAGGTCAGGTCAGGTCAGGTCAGGTCAGGTCAGGTCAGGTCAGGTCAGGTCAGGTCAGCTCAGGTTACTCAATTACACCTCGTGACCAAAGCATGAATTTGATCAAATTCATCCAAGTACAAATACGATCAAGCAGGCACACCAACGCATAAGCACGCGCTGGAATGTGACCAGGTACTGCGCAACCCCCATCAAAGCACCGGCAGAATACAACTAGCTCACAATATGAGTCGACATGCGTGACAAAGGCATGCCAAAGAATGGCCACAACATGGCGAAAGAAAGACCGCCACATGCGATCGTGCCAGCCCCCCCCACACCGTCCCCAAAGCGACTTGTGCTTGTCGCAGGGGCACAGACAGCACAAGCCAATCACAAGGGCCACCCAGAGCCCTGCGACAGTACCCGTCCACGTCGCACCCTACCTGGAAGTTGTTCAAGCGTAGCACACGGCTGCCTCATGCCTGTGCGTTGCACCATGTCTGGAAGCGGCTACAAGTAGGGAATTTTGTAAAAGTGCACCAGCATCTAAATATATCTTCACTATGTACATCTTCACCTCCTATATATACATCTTCACCTCCTATATAGATCTAAATTTATCTTCACTATGTACATCTTCATCTGCTCGTCCTCCAGGTCAAACATTAAACATAGGGCGTCCGTCGTGGTTAATTAACTGGTGACAAAGCCGTACTCTACCTGGAGAAGGTAGGAATAGGCCACGATTCACCAATAACGTGCCACACCCTACAGGGAAGACGTTAGAAGCAGGGCGAGGTAGTATAGTGCCTTAATGCTGAATGCGCAGCATCTCACCTGGAAGAAGTAGGGCGTGGGCTCAATCTCTCCGCGGCCCTGGAAGTCCGGCACGTCCACCAGCTGGTATAGAGGTCACAAATAGGAACCAGAGCACATCGATATAGAAACAAGGAGTCCATAAGGATGATTAGAAGGAGCCCGACGTACGAGCGCGCCAATGAGAGAGCGAGTATGTCCCTCCACATATGCTGCCATGTCTATTACAAGTCCGGCACGGTTAAGCAGCTGGTATAGAGGTCACAGACAGGAACCAGAGCACACACATATATTTAGCCCCTACTGAGTGATAGGGAATACTCAGTGATTATATATGTTTGTAATGCTTATTACGAAGGGATGGGGCACGGCGACCAGCTGCCAGCATCATGGCAGACAACATCAGACCAGAAACAGCTCGTGTCAGAAAAAAGTTTGTGTTCAGATTTTATGTAAGAGTCCGGACCATCCACCAGCTCGCATATCCATAGCTCGCATGAGCCAGAACACAAGCAGCGAGTACTAGAGTTACTATTTGGGTCAGCCCTATAAGGAGTCGGATAGTTGATAGTTCTACATGTGGCACGGGGATTCCGACTTGCAGATAACGCCGTGCGTGACAAATACAACAGGGCTCAACGAAAGGGCACCGGCCAAAAAGACTTGCCGCTGCATGACTACTTGACAAACACGCATTACATATGCCACCCTCACCTGGTCGTCGAACACAAGCCCTGCATGCCTACCCCCCCCCTTCTCTCGTACACCAGTAAAACGCACACCCTGCTGTAGGCCCTGCCACCCCCTCACCTGGTAGTCGAACGCGAACCCCGCGTTTGCCAGCAGGAAGGGCCGGTCGCGCTGCACGTTGGGCAGGTCGCCCAGTGCGCGGTACCTCCAGTTGTACAGGCGGGCAAGCGAGGGCCGCGCTCGGCCCTGCAGGAACACACAAACAAGCGTTCAAACAGATGAAATCAAATTACATCAAATTAGGTTATGAAACATCGGGATATAACAGGTTACACGGCCACAGCTGTGTAGTGAGGTCGAGGTAGAAAGTCGGGTAATATTAACGCATAGTACATCATGCATTGGTTCATAGTACATCATGCACAGCTTCATAGTACATCATGCACCCATTATATATAGTACATCATGCACAGCTTTGTGCACGGGTTTATAGTGCATCATGCCCCCATTATAGTACATCATGCCCAGGTTCATGCACGGGTTCATAGTGCATCATGCACCGGCTCATAGTACACAAGTTCATAAAACAATTACAAACATGTTTGCCCCCATGAAAAAACATGTGCCCACACCTGCGCGTTGAGCTGAGGTAAGGAGTGGTTCGTTGATGCCAATGGGCAGTTGTCCATGTTAATACGAGATAATCCCCCCAAGGCCACGCACCTACATGTTGAGCTTCAGGCACGGCTTGGGGGAGTAATAACCAGCAGACGATACATTGTAAAGCAATTGATATACTCTAGTATTCACGCGCAGGTTGGAAGGCCGAGATAGCCACGACTCGGCCGCGCCTGCGGGTTCAGCTCGAGGTAGCGCGAACGTTGGGGAGTGCCAACACATGCCACCTCGTGTACAGGCCCAGACTAGCAGTTTGTGGTAACGGGTTTAGAGACCAACAGCTAGACCTCTCGCCACACCTGCGCGTTGAGCTCCAGGTACGGCGTCTGCAGGCGGATGAAGCGCGTGAAGAGGCTCTGGTCGAGGTGCGAGTATTTTTGGAAGGCCATGTTCTTGACGACCGGAGGCAGCTGGTGGTGGTCGCCGATGAGCACGCAGCGCTTGAGCCGCGACTTGCCGTCCTGCTGGGCCTGCAGTAAGTCGATAGATTCCAAGGATTAAGAGGCAGGGAGAGAAAAGGAATAGGGGTGACGAATCAGTTGATATATGCAGCCCCTGGGGCACGGCTCGTTGTCCTGCTGCGCCTGCAGGCATGACACAGCGGACAAGAAGGGGATCCGACGAAGGGGAATCCATAAATGATTATGACCATACAATTGACGAATATAGGCTGGAAAAGGGGGCTGTATAGCTTACCATCAAGAGTTACTGGCCACCCACGTGCAGCAACACGGGGATGAATATCTCGATTTCCCAAGGTGGTCTTTTTCATCCTCTGAACAGTCAACAAATATGAAAACTAGCCACCCACCTGTGGCAGCATGCCGGCTAGATAGCAACGTATTGCCTACCTGCAGCAGCACGCGGGCTAGATAGCAATCTATTGCCTACCTGAAGCAGCATAGGGATGAACGTCTCAATCTCAAGAATCTGCGCGCTCTCCTCCATGAGCAGATTGTCATACTTGAAGCCCAGCTTGAGAAAGTCGCCCCTGCGATGCGGGATGTAAGCAGCCATGCGTTAGATGACAGCCATATCAACAAAGGATTTTCGCCCCGAGCTTGAAAACGGGGCCCCTGCGATGCGGGACATGAGAAGACAATAGACATGCTTTATATGACAGCCATATTGGCAACAATATTTTATACCCAAGCCGCGAGGAAGTGCCCCCCTGTGCTGCGGAATATAAATAGACGTTTTGCAGACGAGCCGATGTCAGCAGCGGATCACAACAATATCGCAAGCCAACCCCCTTCATATTACAGCCTTTCTTTGGGGGGGGGGGGGAGTAGCGCCCCAGCTTTAGGCAGTGGCCCCTGTGCTGTATGACAGACTTGTGACGTATGGTAGATTATCATACACAAGGGGTACCGACAAACGATTGGCACGCCAGCCAACCAAGAAACCGTGGACAATACAACGATGGGCATAACAACCATGTATATTTCAAAATTATAATTACTTACATCAGAGTGAATGCACCCAATTAACCATAAACAAAGCCAAAGCTAACAAGAGATACCACGACAAAATAACTACAGCTAGCTGTAGAACCATGAATATACAACCAATGTGCATGAAGCAAGATCACATTAAGTAAGTAAGTAAGTAAGTAAGTAAGTAAGTAAGTAAGTAAGTAAGTAAGTAAGTAAGTGAGTGAGTGAGTGAGTGAGTGAGTGAGTGAGTGAGTGAGTGAGTGAGTGAGTGAGTGAGTGAGTGAGTGAGTGAGTGAGTGAGTGAGTGAGTGAGTGAGTGAGTGAGTGAGTGAGTGAGTGAGTGAGTGAGTGAGTGAGTGAGTGAGTGAGTGAGTGAGTGAGTGAGTGAGTGAGTGAGTGAGTGAGTGAGTGAGTGAGTGAGTGAGTGAGTGAGTGAGTGAGTGAGTGAGTGAGTGAGTGAGTGAGTGAGTGAGTGAGTGAGTAAGTAAGTAAGTAAGTAAGTAAGTAAGTAAGTAAGTAAGTGAGTAAGTGAGTAAGTGAGTAAGTGAGTAAGTAAGTAAGTAAGTAAGTAAGTAAGTAAGTAAGTAAGTAAGTAAGTAAGTAAGTAAGTAAGTAAGTAAGTAAGTAAGTAAGTAAGTAAGTAAGTAAGTAAGTAAGTAAGTAAGTAAGTAAGTAAGTAAGTAAGTAAGTAAGTAAGTAAGTAAGTAAGTAAGTAAGTGGTGATCAAAGAAGGAAATGGAAGCAGAGGTAGAAAATAGAAATAGGCGAATTCTGCCCGTAGCACTAGAAAAGGGAGTACAGTCAATGCATGAGTTCCACTCAGGTGCTCAGGCCTTTTTTTTGGCCACCTTTGGACAACACCATACACGGCGTAGCATCCCACCTCTTGAGCGCGGCGTGCGTGCACCGTCCCCTGAACAATAACAACAACATTCCTGACAACACCATACACGGCGTAGCATCCCACCTCTTGAGCGCGGCGTGCGTGCACCGTCCCCTGAACAATAACAACAACATTCCCGACAACACCATACACGGCGTGGCATCCCACCTCTTGAGCGCGGCGTGCGTGCAGGTCATGGCCACGATCTTGGCCTGCTTTGTCATCAGGTAATTGGAGCGGTCGGCCGTGGTGCGCAGCAGCTCGAACGCGCGGCACTCCTGCGGGGCCAGGACAGTAGAGGGCATGAGAAGGAAACGGGAGAAGGGGGAATCGGAGCATTAACGAATCGTGCGTGTCTCGTCGGCAACGAGCTGTGGGGACATCCATGGGGGCCATACTAGGGAGAATTACTGAATACGAGACGAGATTATAACGAGATTATGCAATTCGACGGCTTATCTCAATACGGGACGACAAGGGAAGAACGAGAAGGGGCCACAGAATAGCGGGCACTCCAGCGGGGACATCCACAGAGGGGCACACAATAGAGGAGAACAAGCGAGAGTAGTACAGCACTACATACGTTTATATTTACAAGTTATCAAACCTCACCTCCAGTTTGGAGAACAGGGTCTTGAGGTGCGCGACCTCCAGCACATAGTGTACTGGCATTCTAGTCACCCTAGTTAGAAGGTCACTGAACAATTCCTCACCTCAAGCTCGGTGAACATGGTCTTGAGATGCGCGAAGCATCCCTGCGCGACGCGCATGTCGTCCGCGAACGACGCGCCCTTGAAGAGCGGCTGGTTGGGCGCGTTGGCAAAGAACGTCGTGAAGGGGAACACACGAACGACCGCGTCTGCAAGCAGCCAGTGTGTGGGGGGGTGTTTGTGTGTGTGTGTGAGTGGGACGGTGGTGATGGTGTGTGTGTGGGGGCATTTCATAGGTGTTCATAGGGAATGGGGGGGGGTCAGTGAATAAGTGGGTGAGTGGGTGGAGGCCGTGTGTGTGTGTGTGTGGTGGTGGTGGTGGTGGTGGGGGGGGGGGTCACTTGGTTGGTGGGCAGAGTAGCGAACTTTCAGGGCAAGGGAAACCAACGTGACAAAAGTGACATGTTTCCAACCGCATGTACTGACTGTTTCAGGCACAACAAGGTGGCTCACACGCACATGCATGTGCAGTGTTTGAGCTTCTGTGCGTGTGTGTGTGTGTCGGTGCGTGTGTGGTTTGGTGTACGTGTGTGTGTGCGCGCACGCACTCAAGGATCCAGGCGCGCACTTCTAGATCGGCGGCCACATGGTAAGCTCCTCGACTAGCGCCCACTGGGAGCCGCTTAGGAGTCAATCAGGTACGTGCGTGAAGTTTCTAGTATCATTTCAAAGACTGGATATGATGCTAGTCATACCAATCACGCAGTTTATAACAACATTTCCATAAATGGATATGAAGCCTGCCATTGTGCCCACCTGGCGCGTTGTCAGTGCGCACAGCCTCCAGAAAGGCCTCCCACCGCGCCAGCACGTGCAGCAGCCAAAAGTGGGCGCTCGTCTCACACGTGTACGCAATGTCGTCGTTGATGCCAAACGACTTGGCGAGGCGCTCGACCTCCGCAAGGAGCGTCAGCCGGCGCGCCAGCATCGCGTTCACACGACCCTGAAGGGAGGGGGGGGGGGGGTTAGCATTGGGTGGGTGGGGTGGCAAAAAAAGGAGACGCGGGAAGCGTGGGTTACAAAAAAGGAGAGACTCCAGCAATTTAGTGGTAGTTACTCATCCAGCGTATAGACACTAGTTAACAACGGTGAAGCGCTCACATACCGGCTGGACACCTTCTTTCATGTCCAACCATGAGCATGGGCATAGAAACCATACTACCTATTCATAGATCAACAACCTCTCACCTGCTGGCTGGAGACCTCCTGTGTCCAAACATATATAGATTGAAACCATACTGTCTATTTATAGATTTATGAGAGAGCTCACCTGCCGGCTGAAGACCTCCTCCGTGTCGAGCTCCTGCTCGCCCATGCCCAGACGCAGCAGGTACCTGGCAGGGACGTCGCGCTCCATGATCTTCTCAAAGATGTCGTTCAGCGCCTGTTAGGGGCGTTGGGAGCAGTGTGGTGTGGTGGTGACAGGGTGGGGGATGTGGTGGGAGGGGTTGGGGCGTGCGGAGGAAGGGAAAGGGAGGTTGATATGTAACCAACTACGGGCCCGCAAAGTAGAAAAGCGGGTTTGTCCCAAAGGAAGGTTACTATGTAGACGACTACATGGTGGCGAAGGGGAACAGGGGGGGTATCGCTTCACAACCATGTGCCCTGAGAGGGTAGAAGGCGACTGACGCCGTGTGCGCGGTGTTGGGATGGAGAGGCGTGTGGGCGGGCGCGCGCAAAGGGCCCAGCGAGAGGCCCCGTGATATAACAGGCCCCGTGATATAACAACAGTTCGTGCTTACAGGCCCCGTGACATAACAACCGTTCATGCTTACAGTACACGAAGCATAGTTCATGCTTATAGTACATACCGTATACTACATACTTAAGAGTTGGCTTAGGGTTTCGGGTTCATGGCCCCCCCTGCCCCCTCCCCCGTCCCCCTACGCGGGGGGCAGGTTTGACCACCCGCCTGGCAGGCGTGCGCGATGAGCCGCGTGGGCTGCTCCAGGCCAAATAGAATTACTTGACCCCACATCCCCGATCACCCACCTGACCCAAAGACAAGCTTATCCCATCACCCACCTGGTTGGGGAACGCAACGAGCAGCGGGCACTCTTGTAGGCTACACATACATTAACACTAACAAGGCGGCCCCCCTTCCCTAAGTAAGTCACCCACCTGCTTGGAGTGCGTGCTGAGCAGCATCCACTGTTCTGGGCTACAAAATACATTAACACTGTAGCAATTTTGCCCCCCATCCCTAACTACAGCCAACCCACCTGGTTGGAGTGCGTGATGAGCAGCGTGCGCTGCTCTGGGCAGTTGTGGTAAAGCACATGGAGGATTTGCACCGCTGTGTCCGTCTTGCCCGTGCCAGGTGGGCCCACCACCATGGTCAGCCCTGGCTGGGACCCTGACCGGATGGCCGCCACCTGTCGTGCAGCCGTGGGAGGGACGGGGGAGGCATGCACCATGCCAGCAGGGGAAAAGAAGAATTTTGCTAGATTAGTTTTTTAAAATTATTTTGATTTGATCTAGATAAGCTCCGAATAAATGAATGAATCGACAACCACGAGCATTCACCGATGGGGCTTCATGAGACCAAGGAGGACTTATGCTCACGTGATGCAGTCTGCGTGTAAATAAATAAATAATTAATCATGAGACCAAGGGAGGTCCTGGGTAAGCATATCGGTCCAATGGGCTACGCGGGAGCAAACGCTTTTCATTTCCCAGTGCATGTGGGCTAGATCTAGGTCTTGCTATGTAATCAAACACTGCATGCACGGATTGGAAGCACTTTAACATGCTCCGTGCTTCCCCCACGGGATGCTTTAATGGATTGATTAATGTTACGTCAGCCCCGACTCAGCCACATGAACCACAGCTGGAAGAGCTCTGAAACACAAGCATGCAGAGCAATACAACAGAGGTGCTGACGACAACCAACAGCGTGCAGAGCAACACAACAGAGGTGCTGACGACAAACACAAGCGTGCAGAGCAACACAACAGGGGTGCTGACGACAAGCAACCGCGTGCAGGACTATCAACGGGTGTGCCCCCACGTGTGGCCAGGCAGTAGGCGTGGGTGGTAATCAAAACACGGGGAGAGTGAATATCCCTGATGTTACACCGAATACCTGCACCGGCAGTCAGCGGACCACAGGCATAGTGCATCCGGACGGTCCCTGCTATCAAACGGGTTGTACTAGTGCCAGAGGAGCATCAACTAGCCGCACGGGCGAGAAGCGGACGACATGCACATAGAGCATGTACATTCAGGCACCCACAAGGCAGTACGGGAATTCGATGAAGTAGGACATTGAAGCCACAGCCGCACGGACGAGAAGCGGACGACATGCACATAGAGCATGTACATTCAGGCACCCACAAGGCAGTACGGGAATTCGATGAAGTAGGGCATTGAAGCCACAGCCGCACGGACGAGAAGCGGACGACATGCACATAGTGCATGTACATTCAGGCACCCACAAGGCAGTACGGGACTTGAAGCCGTACCTGCATCGGCGTGAACCGGACCGAGTTGTACCGCGGCTGGTCCTGCGGATAGGGGCCGGGGTCGGGGGGGATGTAGGCTTGGACCTGCAAAAGGACAGTCCATAAAGCATGACCCACAGGGAAAAGGAGAACAAGGCATGAAGGTGAGAATGAATGGATGAATGAATCAATGAATGAATGAACGCACGCACGCACGCACGCACGCACGCACGCACGCACGCACGCACGCACGCACGCACGCACGCACGCACGCACGCACGCACGCACGCACGCACGGACGCACGCACGGACGCACGCACGCACGCACGCACGGACGGACGCACGGACGCACGGACGCACGAACGCACGAACGCACGAACGCACGAACGCACGACCGAGCGACCGAGCGACCGAGCGACCGAGCGTCCGAGCGTCCGAGCGACCGACCGACCGAGCGACCCACTGACCGAGCGACCGACCGACCGAGCGACCGACCGACCGACCGACCGACCGACCGACCGACTGACCGACCGACCGACCGACCGACCGACCGACCGACGGACCGACCGACCGACCGACCGACCGACCGACCGACCGACCGACCGACCGACCGACCGACCGACCGACCGACCGACCGACCGACCGACCGACCGACCGACCGACCGACCGACCGACCGACCGACCGACCGACCGACCGACCGACCGGCCGACCGACCGACCGACGGACCGACCGACCGACCGACCGACCGACCGACCGACCGACCGACGGACCGACCGCATGAATGAATGTGAGGATGAGAGTGAAACAGAATGCCAGAGAGCGAAAGGAAAGAATAGAAAAACAGGATGGAATAGAAAGAAATACAACTTGCCCCATGATATGAGATTTTGAGCTTTGACCGGCACCCAATGTACCTGTCAAGAGGGCCTTGTCAAATAGTCATTAAGACTGTGACTACCACGATTGGAGGCAGGAACTTGTCCGATTTGTGGCATAGTAGCACTCTTTCTATGAAAAAATGTTGTTCCTTGTTCTTGGTATCATAGCTTATGCGATGCACTGGTAAAAGCGATTCCATGCAACCATGCTCCATGGCATTGTCATACATGCAGACATACATGCAGACATACATGCAGATTTTGTACATGCAGATCTACGATGCCCCTTCAAGCGCCAACGATACTCACAGCACACATACAGTCCATCAAGTAATGCTGTCGCACGACCCATGCCCCCCCCCCCCCCCCCCCGGCACCCCATGCACTGACAGTGACCCTTTCACGGCCAACATTTACTACCTGCTACCTACTCCGTTGTGCATGCCGTCCACGCTTTTACACCAACAAGGAAAGCTACGCACCCACGCACCCAGGTCAGCCTCTCCTCCTGTGACCACATAGTCCCTACACGCTCATACACTGTCCTCTCCTTATACCATCAACGCAAAACTAACACCCCACGTACCACCAGACTCTCCTCCTGTGAACCAAGACTACCTACTCTATGCTGGCATACTGTGCTCTTGGGACCCCCGAGATAAGCAGCCACCCCACACACACGCACCACCAGCCGCTCCTCCTGTGCCCCGGGCGCCGCCGGCTGGTCCTCCCCCTCCGCCCCCCCCTTGCGACCCGCGTCCTTGGGCTTGCCCTGCGGGGCGGCCGCGGCTGGGGACGAGAAGGTGATGCGGAAGGGGGGCTTGAGCTTGCTACTGGCCGCCGCGTCCAGCTCCCTGCCGTCCTCACCCACAAAGGTGATGGGCTGCCCGGGGAAGCTCTCCCTGTAAAACGATCCATGGATTGAGCCACGTGTTGAGCCACAGTTGACCCACGATAAACCCACAATCGACAAACACAACGCATGAGGACAGCCCAAATTTGACCCACAATCGACCCATAATTGACACACGTGTTGACCCACAATCGACCCATAGCTGAGACACCATTGACCTTCGTGATGCTCGAGTATGGCCCAAATGTGACCCACAATCGACCCATCATGGACACACGATTGATACACGCGCTGACCCACACATCCACGGCCCAGAATGGACCCACACATGGCCCACACATGGCCCCGCATGGCCCACGCATGGCCCAGCATGGCCCGTGCATGGTCCACACATGGCCCAGAATGGAGCCACGTAGGATGACACATGGCCCACACATGGCCCCGCATGGTCCCGCATGGCCCAGCATGGCCCGTGCATGGTCCACACATGGCCCAGAATGGAGCCCCGTGGGATGACGCGTTTCAACAGTTGGACTACACACATGACGAATTTCAACAGTCACACATGAAAATAACGCAATCGGTCCAAGCATGTGGTGTACAGGGAAACTGCCGAATTCTCACGCCACCAGAGAACAAGTGAGCCTCATGCTTTGATGGCGATGACAACCGGACTTGCTGCTGCTTACTTGACGCCGATGTTAGCCTCCCGCATGAATCCCAAACTCAATGCCCGCCTCGGGTGCTGCCTGTCTGACAATGTGTCCTACGTGCCTCACCATGCAATTGTTCGTGCCCATCATGCAATCCTTGGTGCCCACCATGCAATCCTTAGTGCCCACTGCGCAGTCATTAGTGCCCACCGTGCAATCATTGGTGCATCACCACGCAATCCTTAGTGCCCAATTCAAGCGTGTGCTGTCCAGCCATGCATCCTACGTGCCTCACCATGCAATCTTTCGTGCCCACCATGCAAATCATCAGTGCCCACCTCAAGTGCGTGCTGTCCAGGAACGTGTCCTTGAAGTCGATGGTGGGCAGCACATCCGGCATGTGCATGAACTGCGCGGTGGGGCGGAGGGGAGAGATGGGGGCCGATGAGACATTATGCACATGAGTGAGCACATGGGCTGCACCTGCGGCATGTGGCTGAACTGCGCGATGGGGCGGAGGGGAAAGATGGGGGGCGATGAGACATTATGCATATGAGTGAGCACATGGGCTGCACCTGCGGCATGTGGCTGAACTGCGCGGTGGGGCGGAGGGGAAAGATGGGGGGCGATGAGACATTATGCATATGAGTGAGCACATGGGCTGCACCTGCGGCATGTGGGTGAACTGCAGGGCATGGGATGTAGACAAGAGACATGGGGAGGGGGGGGGGGGGTAGACAGAGGTGGGTCCACCCCAACATAGGAGTGGGACGTCATGCATGTGAGTAAGCAGGATGAGAGAAAAAGCCAGGTCTGACAGGTGGGACATACGCGAGAAATACGGGCCCAGATAGAGACGGGGCCCAGAGGAACTAACAAGGGCAAACCAAGCATGGGAGTGAGCAGGACGACCCAAGTTTCGCTAAGGCTCGTCAGAAGGGGTCCAGTCACTCTTTTCCATCTCGTTCACTCATTTCCAGGACTCTATCAGTGGAGGCATGGTGCCTACACTGAGAGAGTCATGGAGCACAAACTAATTTACGAAGCTACCTCAGTGTCATAACTGCAGGAATCGCCATTTACAGCTTGAGCAACCGCGTTCGTCTGCGGCACACCTAAACAAGGGTCGATGCATCCTAAACAACCGTATCGCTAGCTGGTGGCTATCACGGTAGCTGCGATGCAGCACCCAGGTTGCGGCATCGTAAGCAATAGCACTCCTATCACATGATAGCGGTAACAATCATCATAGAACCATCTCGCTGCTCACCATCTCTACTGATTAAATAGCACTCCTATCACATGATAGCGGTAACAATCATCATAGAACCATCTCGCTGCTCACCATCTCTACTGATTAAATAGCACTCCTATCACATGATAGCGGTAACAATCATCATAGAACCATCTCGCTGCTCACCATCTCTACTGATTAAATAGCACTCCTATCACATGATAGCGGTAACAATCATCATAGAACCATCTTGCTGCTCACCATCTCTACTGATTAGTATCATTGCTCAATGTGTTCATGATTCTCACCTGCGCAGCGCCGGGGTCGCCGTACCCCAGGAAGATGTCCAGCAGCCACGCGGGCATCACGCACTCCTCATTCATGAGGTCGCGGATGCACTCCAGCACCGCCTGTGAGTTTGTGTGGCATGAGGTGACGATTTGATTAGTGAAATCGGATGGACAAGGTGACCCAGTCCCCATTGTATATGTTACAAGTTGACAGAGCTTCGCACACTCAAGACGCGGGCTTGGCAGGTACGGTAGGTGTCAGGCAGGCTGCGAATACAACTGCAACGCCGGCTGCACAGGGTGCCACATTGGGTAGGCCAGGTGACCTTGCCGTTCTGTGTTCTTCTCGGGCATGCTCTCATCATAGCCATGTTACTTTAGCCAGTGTGCTACAGTTCCTACCGAAACTATAGGCTACTCTCCTTGGGCTCTCCTTGGGCATGCTCTCATCATAGCCATGTTTCTTTAGCTAGTGTGCTACAGTTCCTACCGTAACTATAGGCTACTCTCCTTGGGCTCTCCTTGGGCATGCTCTCATCATAGCCATGTTACTTTAGCCAGTGTGCTACAGTTCCTACCGTAACTATAGGCTTCTCTCCTTGGGCTCTCCTTGGGCATGCTCTCATCATAGCCATGTTACTTTAGCCAGTGTGCTACAGTTCCTACCGTAACTATAGGCTACTCTCCTTGGGCTCTCCTTGGGCATGCTCTCATCATAGCCATGTTTCTTTAGCTAGTGTGCTACAGTTCCTACCGTAACTATAGGCTTCTCTCCTTGGGCTCTCCTTGGGCATGCTCTCATCATAGCCATGTTACTTTAGCCAGTGTGCTACAGTTCCTACCGTAACTATAGGCTTCTCTCCTTGGGCTCTCCTTGGGCATGCTCTCATCATAGCCATGTTTCTTTAGCTAGTGTGCTACAGTTCCTACCGTAACTATAGGCTACTCTCCTTGGGCTCTCCTTGGGCATGCTCTCATCATAGCCATGTTTCTTTAGCTAGTGTGCTACAGTTCCTACCGTAACTATAGGCTACTCTCCTTGGGCTCTCCTTGGGCCTGCTCTCATCTCAGTCGTTTGCATTGAGCTAGTAAAGTAAACCGTTCCGCGACAGTACCTTGAAGTTATTCTCCTTGGGCTTGCGCCGCATGACCAGGTTGAACGTAGAGTAGATGTCCTCTGCCGGCTCGCCACCTGTTGCCTTGCTGGCCTCCGCCATCGCATCAATGTCCAGCTGGTACTGAGCCGTGTCGAGCGCGACAACGAGCGTGCGCAGGTTGCCCTGGGGCGGCTTCCAGTCCTCGCGCTTGACCCTGGCAGTGGGGGGGGGAGGGGGCAACATACATGAAAAGACAGAGGACGTGGCAGGGGGGTATGCATGGGATAGGAATAGGAAGGACCTCGTAAAGGACTTTGGACTGCCATGTTCTAGGCCATGTTCTAGACCATACGAGAAATTTCTTGATACCCCATGAGCAACCCATTTTATGGAATACATATATGCTTCTTCAAAGGTTCGAAAAAAATTTGAAGCCCCTGATAGAGCCCAACGCCGCTCCCCTATTGAGATATTTGAGAATCCTCAAGAGAAACACATGTGACCGTCGGTCTTCAAGAATCCTGAAACCAATGAAATATTTTGGTACCATACCGATTCGAACACAGGACCTCTTGCATGATTTCGCGGCTGTAGGGGACTCCTGATCCGTAGGCATCCCAAGCGATAGCCCAACTGCGAAAGAGCTCTTTACCGGAGACCTATGCAAGTGAGTTCGAAAATCTCCAATATGAACCAGTGGATCGAATCTAACTGCTAGCCCCACGGGGGCGGATGTGAGTAGGAGTCCTACTCACTGGGTCACGCCGGCGGAAGCCGGCCAAAGGTGACTCCTGGTTGACCTCGGCTGAACTCTGGACCTCCACAAGCCAGCACCTCGTAACCGGAATACCAACCAAATAGAAACATGCGGGACCAGCCCTGGCGGCCCATAGCGAAAGCTTCACGCACAGGTGGATACAGAAGCACCACCCATACATCCATGTATGTGCCAGACGTGCAGACCGCTGCAGTACAGGGATACACTTGGCACAGGAGACCGCTGGCAGACTGCTGGTAGACCGATGGTAGACCTCTGGTAGACCGATGGTAGACCAATACACTAGACCAATACACTTATGCGCCTACCCGATGATGCCTGAGTGTCTCATTGGTTTGATAGACCACAGACACACCCCATGTTGCTCCCCTACACGCTGATGCCTGAGTGTATCATTGGTTTGCTAGACCACCGACACGGCCCAATGGTTTGCTCGACCACCGACACAGCGCATGGTTTGCTCGACCACCGACACAGCGCATGGTTTGCTAGACCACCGACACAACCCATGGTTTGCTCGACCACCGAGCATGGTTTGCTAGACCACCGACACAGCGCATGGTTTGCTCGACCACCGACACAGCCCATGGTTTGCTCGACCACCGACACAGCGCATGGTTTGCTCGACCACCGAGCATGGTTTCCTAGACCACCGACACAGCGCACGGTTTGCTCGACCACCGACACAGCGCATGGGTTGCTCGACCAACGACACAGCCCATGGTTTGCTCGACCACCGACACAGCCCATGGTTTGCTCGACCACCGACACAGCCCATGGTTTGCTCGACCACCGACACAGCGCACGGTTTGCTCGACCACCTACACAGCGCATGGTTTGCTCGACCACCGACACAGCGCATGGTTTGCTCGACCACCGACACAGCGCATGGTTTGCTCGACCACCGACACAGCGCATGGTTTGCTCGACCACCGACACAGCCCATGGTTTGCTCGACCACCGACACAGCGCATGGTTTGCTCGACCACCGACACAGCGCATGGTTTGCTCGACCACCGACACAGCGCATGGTTTGCTCGACCACCGACACAGCCCATCGTTTGCTCGACCACCGACACAGCGCATGGTTTGCTCGACCACCGACACAGCGCATGGTTTGCTCGACCACCGACACAGCGCATGGTTTGCTCGACCACCGAGCATGGTTTGCTAGACCACCGACACAGCGCATGGTTTGCTCGACCACCGACACAGCCCACGGTTTGCTCGACCACCGACACAGCGCACGGTTTGCTCGACCACCGACACAGCGCATGGTTTGCTCGACCACCGACACAGCGCACGGTTTGCTAGACCACCGACACAGCGCATGGTTTGCTCGACCACCGACACAGCGCATGGTTTGCTAGACCACCGACACAACCCATGGTTTGCTCGACCACCGAGCATGGTTTGCTCGACCACCGACACAGCGCATGGTTTGCTCGACCACCGACACAGCCCACGGTTTGCTCGACCACCGACACAGCGCACGGTTTGCTCGACCACCGACACAGCGCATGGTTTGCTCGACCACCGACACAGCGCATGGTTTGCTCGACCACCGACACAGCGCACGGTTTGCTCGACCACCGACACAGCGCATGGTTTGCTCGACCACCGACACAGCGCATGGTTTGCTCGACCACCGACACAGCGCATGGTTTGCTCGACCACCGACACAGCGCATGGTTTGCTCGACCACCGACACAGCGCATGGTTTGCTAGACCACCGACACAACCCATGGTTTGCTCGACCACCGAGCATGGTTTGCTCGACCACCGACACAGCGCATGGTTTGCTCGACCACCGACACAGCGCATGGTTTGCTAGACCACCGACACAGCGCATGGTTTGCTCGACCACCGACACAGCCCATGGTTTGCTCGACCACCGACACAGCGCATGGTTTGCTCGACCACCGACACAGCCCATGGTTTGCTCGACCACCGACACAGCGCATGGTTTGCTCGACCACCGACACAGCCCATGGTTTGCTCGACCACCGACACAGCGCATGGTTTGCTCGACCACCGAGCATGGTTTGCTAGACCACCGACACAGCCCATGGTTTGCTCGACCACCGACACAGCCCATGGTTTGCTCGACCACCGACACAGCGCACGGTTTGCTCGACCACCGACACAGCGCACGGTTTGCTCGACCACCGACACAGCGCATGGTTTGCTCGACCACCGACACAGCCCATGGTTTGCTCGACCACCGACACAGCGCATGGTTTGCTCGACCACCGACACAGCGCATGGTTTGCTCGACCACCGACACAGCGCATGGTTTGCTCGACCACCGACACAGCGCATGGTTTGCTCGACCACCGACACAGCGCACGGTTTGCTCGACCACCGACACAGCGCATGGTTTGCTCGACCACCGACACAGCCCATGGTTTGCTCGACCACCGACACAGCGCATGGTTTGCTCGACCACCGACACAGCGCATGGTTTGCTCGACCACCGACACAGCGCATGGTTTGCTCGACCACCGACACAGCGCACGGTTTGCTCGACCACCGACACAGCGCATGGTTTGCTCGACCACCGACACAGCGCATGGTTTGCTCGACCACCGACACAGCGCATGGTTTGCTCGACCACCGACACAGCGCATGGTTTGCTCGACCACCGACACAGCGCATGGTTTGCTCGACCACCGACACAGCGCATGGTTTGCTCGACCACCGACACAGCGCATGGTTTGCTCGACCACCGACACAGCGCATGGTTTGCTCGACCACCGACACAGCCCATGGTTTGCTCGACCACCGACACAGCGCATGGTTTGCTCGACCACCGACACAGCGCATGGTTTGCTCGACCACCGACACAGCGCATGGTTTGCTCGACCACCGACACAGCGCATGGTTTGCTCGACCACCGACACAGCGCATGGTTTGCTCGACCACCGAGCATGGTTTGCTCGACCACCGACACAGCGCATGGTTTGCTCGACCACCGACACAGCGCATGGTTTGCTCGACCACCGACACAGCCCATGGTTTGCTCGACCACCGACACAGCGCATGGTTTGCTCGACCACCGACACAGCGCACGGTTTGCTCGACCACCGACACAGCGCATGGTTTGCTCGACCACCGACACAGCGCATGGTTTGCTCGACCACCGACACAGCGCACGGTTTGCTCGACCACCGACACAGCGCATGGTTTGCTCGACCACCGACACAGCGCACGGTTTGCTCGACCACCGACACAGCGCATGGTTTGCTCGACCACCGACACAGCGCATGGTTTGCTCGACCACCGACACAGCGCACGGTTTGCTCGACCACCGACACAGCCCATGGCTTGCTCGACCACCGACACAGCGCATGGTTTGCTCGACCACCGACACAGCGCATGGTTTGCTCGACCACCGACACAGCGCATGGTTTGCTCGACCACCGACACAGCGCATGGTTTGCTCGACCACCGAGCATGGTTTGCTAGACCACCGACACGGCCCATGGTTTGCTCGACCACCGACACAGCGCATGGTTTGCTCCACCACCGACACAGCGCATGGTTTGCTCGACCACCGAGCATGGTTTGCTAGACCACCGACACAGCGCATGGTTTGCTCGACCACCGACACAGCCCATGGTTTGCTCGACCACCGACACAGCGCATGGTTTGCTAGACCACCGACACAACCCATGGTTTGCTCGACCACCGACACAGCGCATGGTTTGCTCGACCACCGAGCATGGTTTGCTAGACCACCGACACAGCGCATGGTTTGCTCGACCACCGACACAGCCCATGGTTTGCTCGACCACCGACACAGCGCATGGTTTGCTCGACCACCGACACAGCGCACGGTTTGCTCGACCACCGACACAGCGCATGGTTTGCTCGACCACCGAGCATGGTTTGCTAGACCACCGACACAGCGCATGGTTTGCTAGACCACCGACACAGCGCATGGTTTGCTCGACCACCGACACAGCGCATGGTTTGCTCGACCACCGACACAGCGCATGGTTGCTCGACCACCGACACAGCGCATGGTTTGCTCGACCACCGACACAGCGCATGGTTTGCTAGACCACCGACACAGCGCATGGTTTGCTAGACCACCGACACAGCGCATGGTTTGCTCGACCACCGACACAGCCCATGGTTTGCTCGACCACCGAGCATGGTTTGCTCGACCACCGACACAGCGCATGGTTTGCTCGACCACCGACACAGCGCATGGTTTGCTCGACCACCGACACAGCGCATGGTTTGCTCGACCACCGACACAGCGCATGGTTTGCTCGACCACCGACACAGCGCATGGTTTGCTCGACCACCGACACAGCCCATGGTTTGCTCGACCACCGACACAGCGCATGGTTTGCTCGACCACCGACACAGCGCATGGTTTGCTCGACCACCGACACAGCGCATGGTTTGCTAGACCACCGACACAGCGCATGGTTTGCTCGACCACCGACACAGCGCATGGTTTGCTAGACCACCGACACAGCGCATGGGTTGCTCGACCACCGACACAGCCCATGGTTTGCTAGACCACCGACACAGCCCATGGTTTGCTCGACCACCGACACAGCGCATGGTTTGCTCGACCACCGACACAGCGCATGGTTTGCTCGACCACCGACACAGCGCATGGTTTGCTCGACCACCGACACAGCCCATGGTTTGCTCGACCACCGACACAGCCCATGGTTTGCTCGACCACCGACACAGCCCATGGTTTGCTCGACCACCGACACAGCCCATGGTTTGCTCGACCACCGACACAGCCCATGGTTTGCTCGACCACCGACACAGCCCATGGTTTGCTCGACCACCGACACAGCCCATGGTTTGCTCGACCACCGACACAGCGCATGGTTTGCTCGACCACCGACACAGCGCATGGTTTGCTAGACCACCGACACAGCGCATGGTTTGCTCGACCACCGACACAGCGCATGGTTTGCTCGACCACCGACACAGCGCATGGTTTGCTCGACCACCGACACAGCGCATGGTTTGCTCGACCACCGACACAGCGCATGGTTTGCTCGACCACCGACACAGCCCATGGTTTGCTCGACCACCGACACAGCGCATGGTTTGCTCGACCACCGACACAGCCCATGGTTTGCTCGACCACCGACACAGCGCATTAATTAATTAATTAATTAAACTCGTGCTCCCGTTGGGGAGTCACGGAGCACCGAAGTGCTTTTAATCCCTGTGTGTGCACTACAGGAGAAAGGGCAGAGACCCCCAGTCTCCTTCATGCCAAAGGCATGCCACAGCTGCAATCGGGCGCGGCTAGCTAAAAGGACAGGCTAACGATCCGGCAAACTGTGGGTGCAATAAGACCCATGTGAGCATATCATAGCAAGGAGCGTGGGCAAGTAATCTGAACATAGCCAGGGCGTAGCATGGCTGTACTAGGACTAGGCTATGGCTGGTTGTGTACCGTGCGTTGGCGGCACGTGACTAGGTGTGTTGGCACAGCTAGGCAACATTCTAGGCATGGCTGCCTTAGCGGCAGTGACGCCAATGGTTACAAGCTAGGGCTATTGCTATTCTAGCCCGCTGGGGCGTCCACATCTTGTGGTTGATCATCAGGTCCCCGCCCCTCCAGTACACCTTGGGCTTCTGGGGGTCCTGCTTATGGCGGAGGTATTCCGGCCACAGGTCGCGTCGCTGCTGTTGCTGAGCGGGGGTGAGGTCGTCATCCAGCGTCCAGGTGAGGTCGTGCAACCGCTTGCGACGAGAGAGGAACCGCTGCTTATCCTCAGGGGAGGAGAAGGTGAGTAGGACTGGTGGGGGAGCCGCCTTGTCCCGTGAGTGGGGAAGGCGGTGGCACCCACGCAGTTCTACCTCACCTACCAGGCCCATGAGGGTAAGAAGCTGGTTCTTGAGCTCGTCAGCAAGAGAGGTTGACGTCTCACCTGGCTTCTGGGGGAAGCGACGTAGCACCACTCGGCACTCGCGGCGAGCGCGATCGGTGACCTCCCGTTGCTGGGCCTGGCGGTGGTCCTCCAGCTCCTGGAGCTTTGTGGCGATGGCGTCGGTGGTGGAGGCGGTCGCTGACCGCAGCAGGTCCGCGTAGGAGAGCGGCGGGAGGTCGCCAGCATCCTGCCGGGGTGGCTGGGATGCAATGGTGGCCGTCTGCTCCGCTATCTTGGGGACCTGTGTGGCCAGGGCCTCGGTGTGGGCGGTGATGGCCTCAAGCTTCTTCAGGAGCACGCCACACTTGCCCTCCACCTGGTTAAGGCGAGAGACAAGTGCCGCATGCGTTTCCGAAGCTTGTGCCGCGGTGTGCAGCGTCGTGAACTGGGGCTGGAGCTTGTGGACGACCTTGGTTTCCACGTTGGAGACCCGGGCCTCGACCGTGTTGAGCGTGGTGTTCAGCGATGTCAGCTGCTCGGCCAGCGGCCAGGTCACGTGCTCCTCCAGCACTGCGCATGGTTTGCTCGACCATGGTTTGCTCGACCACCGACACAGCGCATGGTTTGCTCGACCACCGACACAGCCCATGGTTTGCTAGACCACCGACACAGCCCATGGTTTGCTCGACCACCGACACAGCGCATGGTTTGCTCGACCACCGACACAGCGCATGGTTTGCTCGACCACCGACACAGCGCATGGTTTGCTCGACCACCGACACAGCGCATGGTTTGCTCGACCACCGACACAGCGCATGGTTTGCTCGACCACCGACACAGCCCATGGTTTGCTCGACCACCGACACAGCGCATGGTTTGCTCGACCACCGACACAGCGCATGGTTTGCTCGACCACCGACACAGCGCATGGTTTGCTCGACCACCGACACAGCGCATGGTTTGCTCGACCACCGACACAGCGCATGGTTTGCTCGACCACCGACACAGCGCATGGTTTGCTCGACCACCGACACAGCCCATGGTTTGCTCGACCACCGACACAGCGCATGGTTTGCTCGACCACCGACACAGCCCATGGTTTGCTCGACCACCGACACAGCGCATGGTTTGCTAGACCACCGACACAGCGCATGGTTTGCTAGACCACCGACACAGCGCATGGGTTGCTCGACCACCGACACAGCGCATGGTTTGCTCGACCACCGACACAGCGCATGGTTTGCTCGACCACCGACACAGTGCATGGTTTGCTAGACCACCGACACAGCGCATGGTTTGCTCGACCACCGACACAGCCCATGGTTTGCTCGACCACCGACACAGCGCATGGTTTGCTCGACCACCGACACAGCGCATGGTTTGCTCGACCACCGACACAGCCCATGGTTTGCTCGACCACCGACACAGCCCATGGTTTGCTCGACCACCGACACAGCCCATGGTTTGCTCGACCACCGACACAGCGCATGGTTTGCTCGACCACCGACACAGCGCATGGTTTGCTCGACCACCGACACAGCGCATGGTTTGCTAGACCACCGACACAGCGCATGGTTTGCTAGACCACCGACACAGCGCATGGTTTGCTCGACCACCGACACAGCGCATGGTTTGCTAGACCACCGACACAGCGCATGGTTTGCTCGACCACCGACACAGCGCATGGGTTGCTCGACCAACGACACAGCGCATGGGTTGCTCGACCACCGACACAGCGCATGGTTTGCTCGACCACCGACACAGCGCATGGGTTGCTCGACCACCGACACAGCGCATGGTTTGCTCGACCACCGACACAGCGCATGGTTTGCTCGACCACCGACACAGCGCATGGTTTGCTCGACCACTGACACAGCGCATGGTTTGCTCGACCACCGACACAGCCCATGGTTTGCTCGACCACCGACACAGCGCATGGTTTGCTCGACCACCGACACAGCCCATGGTTTGCTCGACCACCGACACAGCGCATGGTTTGCTCGACCACCGACACAGCGCATGGTTTGCTCGACCACCGACACAGCGCATGGTTTGCTCGACCACCGACACAGCGCATGGTTTGCTCGACCACCGACACAGCCCATGGTTTGCTCGACCACCGACACAGCGCATGGTTTGCTCGACCACCGACACAGCGCATGGTTTGCTCGACCACCGACACAGCGCATGGTTTGCTCGACCACCGACACAGCGCATGGTTTGCTCGACCACCGACACAGCGCATGGTTTGCTCGACCACCGACACAGCGCATGGTTTGCTCGACCACCGACACAGCGCATGGTTTGCTCGACCACCGACACAGCGCATGGTTTGCTCGACCACCGACACAGCGCATGGTTTGCTAGACCACCGACACAACCCATGGTTTGCTCGACCACCGAGCATGGTTTGCTCGACCACCGACACAGCGCATGGTTTGCTCGACCACCGACACAGCCCATGGTTTGCTCGACCACCGACACAGCGCATGGTTTGCTCGACCACCGACACAGCCCATGGTTTGCTCGACCACCGACACAGCGCATGGTTTGCTCGACCACTGACACAGCGCATGGTTTGCTCGACCACCGACACAGCGCATGGTTTGCTCGACCACCGACACAGCGCATGGTTTGCTCGACCACCGACACAGCCCATGGTTTGCTCGACCACCGACACAGCGCATGGTTTGCTCGACCACTGACACAGCGCATGGTTTGCTCGACCACCGATACAGCGCATGGTTTGCTCGACCACCGACACAGCGCACGGTTTGCTCGACCACCGACACAGCGCATGGTTTGCTAGACCACCGACACAGCGCATGGTTTGCTCGACCACCGACACAGCGCATGGTTTGCTAGACCACCGACACAGCGCATGGTTTGCTCGACCACCGACACAGCCATGGTTTGCTCGACCACCGACACAGCGCATGGTTTGCTCGACCACCGACACAGCGCATGGTTTGCTAGACCACCGACACAGCGCATGGTTTGCTCGACCACCGACACAGCGCATGGTTTGCTAGACCACCGACACAGCGCATGGTTTGCTAGACCACCGACACAGCCCATGGTTTGCTCGACCACCGACACAGCGCATGGTTTGCTCGACCACCGACACAGCGCATGGTTTGCTCGACCACCGACACAGCGCATGGTTTGCTCGACCACCGACACAGCGCATGGTTTGCTCGACCACCGACACAGCGCATGGTTTGCTCGACCACCGACACAGCGCATGGGTTGCTCGACCACCGACACAGCGCATGGTTTGCTCGACCACCGACACAGCGCATGGTTTGCTCGACCACCGACACAGCGCATGGTTTGCTCGACCACTGACACAGCCCATGGTTTGCTCGACCACCGACACAGCGCATGGTTTGCTCGACCACCGACACAGCGCACGGTTTGCTCGACCACCGACACAGCGCATGGTTTGCTCGACCACCGAGCATGGTTTGCTAGACCACCGCCACAGCGCATGGTTTGCTAGACCACCGACACAGCGCATGGTTTGCTCGACCACCGACACAGCGCATGGTTTGCTCGACCACCGACACAGCGCATGGGTTGCTCGACCACCGACACAGCGCATGGTTTGCTCGACCACCGACACAGCGCATGGTTTGCTAGACCACCGACACAGCGCATGGTTTGCTCGACCACCGACACAGCGCATGGTTTGCTCGACCACCGACACAGCCCATGGTTTGCTCGACCACCGAGCATGGTTTGCTAGACCACCGACACAGCGCATGGTTTGCTCGACCACCGACACAGCGCATGGTTTGCTCGACCACCGACACAGCGCATGGTTTGCTCGACCACCGACACAGCGCATGGCGGTGGTCCTCCAGCTCCTGGAGCTTTGTGGCGATGGCGTCGGTGGTGGAGGCGGTCGCTGACCGCAGCAGGTCCGCGTAGGAGAGCGGCGGGAGGTCGCCAGCATCCTGCCGGGGTGGCTGGGATGCAATGGTGGCCGTCTGCTCCGCTATCTTGGGGACCTGTGTGGCCAGGGCCTCGGTGTGGGCGGTGATGGCCTCAAGCTTCTTCAGGAGCACGCCACACTTGCCCTCCACCTGGTTAAGGCGAGAGACAAGTGCCGCATGCGTTTCCGAAGCTTGTGCCGCGGTGTGCAGCGTCGTGAACTGGGGCTGGAGCTTGTGGACGACCTTGGTTTCCACGTTGGAGACCCGGGCCTCGACCGTGTTGAGCGTGGTGTTCAGCGATGTCAGCTGCTCGGCCAGCGGCCAGGTCACGTGCTCCTCCAGCACTGCGCATGGTTTGCTCGACCATGGTTTGCTCGACCACCGACACAGCGCATGGTTTGCTCGACCACCGACACAGCCCATGGTTTGCTAGACCACCGACACAGCCCATGGTTTGCTCGACCACCGACACAGCGCATGGTTTGCTCGACCACCGACACAGCGCATGGTTTGCTCGACCACCGACACAGCGCATGGTTTGCTCGACCACCGACACAGCGCATGGTTTGCTCGACCACCGACACAGCGCATGGTTTGCTCGACCACCGACACAGCCCATGGTTTGCTCGACCACCGACACAGCGCATGGTTTGCTCGACCACCGACACAGCGCATGGTTTGCTCGACCACCGACACAGCGCATGGTTTGCTCGACCACCGACACAGCGCATGGTTTGCTCGACCACCGACACAGCGCATGGTTTGCTCGACCACCGACACAGCGCATGGTTTGCTCGACCACCGACACAGCCCATGGTTTGCTCGACCACCGACACAGCGCATGGTTTGCTCGACCACCGACACAGCCCATGGTTTGCTCGACCACCGACACAGCGCATGGTTTGCTAGACCACCGACACAGCGCATGGTTTGCTAGACCACCGACACAGCGCATGGGTTGCTCGACCACCGACACAGCGCATGGTTTGCTCGACCACCGACACAGCGCATGGTTTGCTCGACCACCGACACAGTGCATGGTTTGCTAGACCACCGACACAGCGCATGGTTTGCTCGACCACCGACACAGCCCATGGTTTGCTCGACCACCGACACAGCGCATGGTTTGCTCGACCACCGACACAGCGCATGGTTTGCTCGACCACCGACACAGCCCATGGTTTGCTCGACCACCGACACAGCCCATGGTTTGCTCGACCACCGACACAGCCCATGGTTTGCTCGACCACCGACACAGCGCATGGTTTGCTCGACCACCGACACAGCGCATGGTTTGCTCGACCACCGACACAGCGCATGGTTTGCTAGACCACCGACACAGCGCATGGTTTGCTAGACCACCGACACAGCGCATGGTTTGCTCGACCACCGACACAGCGCATGGTTTGCTAGACCACCGACACAGCGCATGGTTTGCTCGACCACCGACACAGCGCATGGGTTGCTCGACCACCGACACAGCGCATGGTTTGCTCGACCACCGACACAGCGCATGGTTTGCTCGACCACCGACACAGCGCATGGTTGCTCGACCACCGACACAGCGCATGGTTTGCTCGACCACCGACACAGCGCATGGTTTGCTCGACCACCGACACAGCGCATGGTTTGCTCGACCACTGACACAGCGCATGGTTTGCTCGACCACCGACACAGCCCATGGTTTGCTCGACCACCGACACAGCGCATGGTTTGCTCGACCACCGACACAGCCATGGTTTGCTCGACCACCGACACAGCGCATGGTTTGCTCGACCACCGACACAGCGCATGGTTTGCTCGACCACCGACACAGCGCATGGTTTGCTCGACCACCGACACAGCGCATGGTTTGCTCGACCACCGACACAGCCCATGGTTTGCTCGACCACCGACACAGCGCATGGTTTGCTCGACCACCGACACAGCGCATGGTTTGCTCGACCACCGACACAGCGCATGGTTTGCTCGACCACCGACACAGCGCATGGTTTGCTCGACCACCGACACAGCGCATGGTTTGCTCGACCACCGACACAGCGCATGGTTTGCTCGACCACCGACACAGCGCATGGTTTGCTCGACCACCGACACAGCGCATGGTTTGCTCGACCACCGACACAGCGCATGGTTTGCTAGACCACCGACACAACCCATGGTTTGCTCGACCACCGAGCATGGTTTGCTCGACCACCGACACAGCGCATGGTTTGCTCGACCACCGACACAGCCCATGGTTTGCTCGACCACCGACACAGCGCATGGTTTGCTCGACCACCGACACAGCCCATGGTTTGCTCGACCACCGACACAGCGCATGGTTTGCTCGACCACTGACACAGCGCATGGTTTGCTCGACCACCGACACAGCGCATGGTTTGCTCGACCACCGACACAGCGCATGGTTTGCTCGACCACCGACACAGCCCATGGTTTGCTCGACCACCGACACAGCGCATGGTTTGCTCGACCACCGACACAGCGCATGGTTTGCTCGACCACCGACACAGCGCATGGTTTGCTCGACCACCGACACAGCGCACGGTTTGCTCGACCACCGACACAGCGCATGGTTTGCTAGACCACCGACACAGCGCATGGTTTGCTCGACCACCGACACAGCGCATGGTTTGCTAGACCACCGACACAGCGCATGGTTTGCTCGACCACCGACACAGCCCATGGTTTGCTCGACCACCGACACAGCGCATGGTTTGCTCGACCACCGACACAGCGCATGGTTTGCTAGACCACCGACACAGCGCATGGTTTGCTCGACCACCGACACAGCGCATGGTTTGCTAGACCACCGACACAGCGCATGGTTTGCTAGACCACCGACACAGCCCATGGTTTGCTCGACCACCGACACAGCGCATGGTTTGCTCGACCACCGACACAGCGCATGGTTTGCTCGACCACCGACACAGCGCATGGTTTGCTCGACCACCGACACAGCGCATGGTTTGCTCGACCACCGACACAGCGCATGGTTTGCTCGACCACCGACACAGCGCATGGTTTGCTCGACCACCGACACAGCGCATGGTTTGCTCGACCACCGACACAGCGCATGGTTTGCTCGACCACCGACACAGCGCATGGTTTGCTCGACCACCGACACAGCCCATGGTTTGCTCGACCACCGACACAGCGCATGGTTTGCTCGACCACCGACACAGCGCACGGTTTGCTCGACCACCGACACAGCGCATGGTTTGCTCGACCACCGAGCATGGTTTGCTAGACCACCGCCACAGCGCATGGTTTGCTAGACCACCGACACAGCGCATGGTTTGCTCGACCACCGACACAGCGCATGGTTTGCTCGACCACCGACACAGCGCATGGTTTGCTCGACCACCGACACAGCGCATGGTTTGCTCGACCACCGACACAGCGCATGGTTTGCTAGACCACCGACACAGCGCATGGTTTGCTCGACCACCGACACAGCGCATGGTTTGCTCGACCACCGACACAGCCATGGTTTGCTCGACCACCGAGCATGGTTTGCTAGACCACCGACACAGCGCATGGTTTGCTCGACCACCGACACAGCGCATGGTTTGCTCGACCACCGACACAGCGCATGGTTTGCTCGACCACCGACACAGCGCATGGTTTGCTCGACCACCGACACAGCGCATGGTTTGCTCGACCACCGACACAGCCCATGGTTTGCTCGACCACCGACACAGCGCATGGTTTGCTCGACCACCGACACAGCGCATGGTTTGCTAGACCACCGACACAGCGCATGGTTTGCTAGACCACCGACACAGCGCATGGTTTGCTCGACCACCGACACAGCGCATGGTTTGCTAGACCACCGACACAGCGCATGGTTGCTCGACCACCGACACAGCCCATGGTTTGCTCGACCACCGACACAGCCCATGGTTTGCTCGACCACCGACACAGCGCATGGTTTGCTCGACCACCGACACAGCGCATGGTTTGCTCGACCACCGACACAGCGCATGGTTTGCTCGACCACCGACACAGCCATGGTTTGCTCGACCACCGACACAGCCATGGTTTGCTCGACCACCGACACAGCCCATGGTTTGCTCGACCACCGACACAGCCATGGTTTGCTCGACCACCGACACAGCCCATGGTTTGCTCGACCACCGACACAGCCCATGGTTTGCTCGACCACCGACACAGCCCATGGTTTGCTCGACCACCGACACAGCGCATGGTTTGCTCGACCACCGACACAGCGCATGGTTTGCTAGACCACCGACACAGCGCATGGTTTGCTCGACCACCGACACAGCGCATGGTTTGCTCGACCACCGACACAGCGCATGGTTTGCTCGACCACCGACACAGCGCATGGTTTGCTCGACCACCGACACAGCGCATGGTTTGCTCGACCACCGACACAGCCCATGGTTTGCTCGACCACCGACACAGCGCATGGTTTGCTCGACCACCGACACAGCCCATGGTTTGCTCGACCACCGACACAGCGCATGGTTTGCTCGACCACCGACACAGCCCATGGTTTGCTCGACCACCGACACAGCGCATGGTTTGCTCGACCACCGACACAGCCATGGTTTGCTAGACCACCGACACAGCCCATGGTTTGCTCGACCACCGACACAGCGCATGGTTTGCTCGACCACCGACACAGCCCATGGTTTGCTCGACCACCGACACAGCCCATGGTTTGCTCGACCACCGACACAGCGCATGGTTTGCTCGACCACCGACACAGCGCATGGTTTGCTCGACCACCGACACAGCGCATGGTTTGCTCGACCACCGACACAGCGCATGGTTTGCTCGACCACCGACACAGCCCATGGTTTGCTCGACCACCGACACAGCGCATGGTTTGCTCGACCACCGACACAGCGCATGGTTTGCTCGACCACCGACACAGCGCATGGTTTGCTCGACCACCGACACAGCGCATGGTTTGCTCGACCACCGACACAGCGCATGGTTTGCTCGACCACCGACACAGCGCATGGTTTGCTCGACCACCGACACAGCCCATGGTTTGCTCGACCACCGACACAGCGCATGGTTTGCTCGACCACCGACACAGCCATGGTTTGCTCGACCACCGACACAGCGCATGGTTTGCTAGACCACCGACACAGCGCATGGTTTGCTAGACCACCGACACAGCGCATGGTTGCTCGACCACCGACACAGCGCATGGTTTGCTCGACCACCGACACAGCGCATGGTTTGCTCGACCACCGACACAGTGCATGGTTTGCTCGACCACCGACACAGCGCATGGTTTGCTCGACCACCGACACAGCCATGGTTTGCTCGACCACCGACACAGCGCATGGTTTGCTCGACCACCGACACAGCGCATGGTTTGCTCGACCACCGACACAGCCATGGTTTGCTCGACCACCGACACAGCCCATGGTTTGCTCGACCACCGACACAGCCCATGGTTTGCTCGACCACCGACACAGCGCATGGTTTGCTCGACCACCGACACAGCGCATGGTTTGCTCGACCACCGACACAGCGCATGGTTTGCTAGACCACCGACACAGCGCATGGTTTGCTAGACCACCGACACAGCGCATGGTTTGCTCGACCACCGACACAGCGCATGGTTTGCTAGACCACCGACACAGCGCATGGTTTGCTCGACCACCGACACAGCGCATGGTTTGCTCGACCAACGACACAGCGCATGGGTTGCTCGACCACCGACACAGCGCATGGTTTGCTCGACCACCGACACAGCGCATGGGTTGCTCGACCACCGACACAGCGCATGGTTTGCTCGACCACCGACACAGCGCATGGTTTGCTCGACCACCGACACAGCGCATGGTTTGCTCGACCACTGACACAGCGCATGGTTTGCTCGACCACCGACACAGCCCATGGTTTGCTCGACCACCGACACAGCGCATGGTTTGCTCGACCACCGACACAGCCCATGGTTTGCTCGACCACCGACACAGCGCATGGTTTGCTCGACCACCGACACAGCGCATGGTTTGCTCGACCACCGACACAGCGCATGGTTTGCTCGACCACCGACACAGCGCATGGTTTGCTCGACCACCGACACAGCCCATGGTTTGCTCGACCACCGACACAGCGCATGGTTTGCTCGACCACCGACACAGCGCATGGTTTGCTCGACCACCGACACAGCGCATGGTTTGCTCGACCACCGACACAGCGCATGGTTTGCTCGACCACCGACACAGCGCATGGTTTGCTCGACCACCGACACAGCGCATGGTTTGCTCGACCACCGACACAGCGCATGGTTTGCTCGACCACCGACACAGCGCATGGTTTGCTCGACCACCGACACAGCGCATGGTTTGCTCGACCACCGACACAACCCATGGTTTGCTCGACCACCGAGCATGGTTTGCTCGACCACCGACACAGCGCATGGTTTGCTCGACCACCGACACAGCCCATGGTTTGCTCGACCACCGACACAGCGCATGGTTTGCTCGACCACCGACACAGCCCATGGTTTGCTCGACCACCGACACAGCGCATGGTTTGCTCGACCACTGACACAGCGCATGGTTTGCTCGACCACCGACACAGCGCATGGTTTGCTCGACCACCGACACAGCGCATGGTTTGCTCGACCACCGACACAGCCCATGGTTTGCTCGACCACCGACACAGCGCATGGTTTGCTCGACCACTGACACAGCGCATGGTTTGCTCGACCACCGATACAGCGCATGGTTTGCTCGACCACCGACACAGCGCACGGTTTGCTCGACCACCGACACAGCGCATGGTTTGCTAGACCACCGACACAGCGCATGGTTTGCTCGACCACCGACACAGCGCATGG
Source organism: Mesostigma viride (assembly GCA_009746045.1). Taxonomy (NCBI): domain Eukaryota; kingdom Viridiplantae; phylum Streptophyta; class Mesostigmatophyceae; order Mesostigmatales; family Mesostigmataceae; genus Mesostigma; species Mesostigma viride. The sequence continues at coordinate 282,491 of RPFO01000667.1, read as the reverse complement.
TTTGCTAGACCACCGACACAGCGCATGGTTTGCTCGACCACCGACACAGCCCATGGTTTGCTCGACCACCGACACAGCGCATGGTTTGCTAGACCACCGACACAGCGCATGGTTTGCTAGACCACCGACACAGCGCATGGTTTGCTCGACCACCGACACAGCGCATGGTTTGCTAGACCACCGACACAGCGCATGGTTTGCTAGACCACCGACACAGCCATGGTTTGCTCGACCACCGACACAGCGCATGGTTTGCTCGACCACCGACACAGCGCATGGTTTGCTCGACCACCGACACAGCGCATGGTTTGCTCGACCACCGACACAGCGCATGGTTTCCTCGACCACTGACACAGCGCACGGTTTGCTCGACCACCGACACAGCCCATGGTTTGCTCGACCACCGACACAGCGCACGGTTTGCTCGACCACCGACACAGCGCATGGTTTGCTCGACCACCGACACAGCCCATGGTTTGCTCGACCACCGACACAGCGCATGGTTTGCTCGACCACCGAGCATGGTTTGCTCGACCACCGACACAGCCCATGGTTTGCTCGACCACCGACACAGCGCATGGTTTGCTAGACCACCGACACAGCGCATGGTTTGCTCGACCACCGACACAGCGCATGGTTTGCTCGACCACCGACACAGCGCATGGTTTGCTCGACCACCGACACAGCGCATGGGTTGCTCGACCACCGACACAGCCCATGGTTTGCTCGACCACCGACACAGCCCATGGTTTGCTCGACCACCGACACAGCGCATGGTTTGCTCGACCACCGACACAGCGCACGGTTTGGGGACCCCCCCCCCTAAAATCGCACAAGAGCGCGCTCCCTCGTCTGGCCTACCGCGCCGCCCGGCGCCAGCCAAAGTGAAAAAATGGTCGAGTGCTCTCTGTCAGCCAAAAGGCTGCGCCGGATCGAAAACGGCAACTTTGGGAGTGTCCTACGAGCTACGTTGGTTGTACGACACGTGGCACTTTTTATAGCACCTCTTACTAGAAGCTCTTAGTAAGCGATAATATTAGCATAGGCTACGAGTAGGAGAAGTTCAATGATGATTCAACACTTTGTACTGCAGTGCTCCGGCAGCTTCAGGCTGGTTGTTGGTGCAATGGTGGTTGGCAACTTGCAAGAACGTCAAGCCGGCGGAAAATTCGATGCCTGACGCCAGGTCCCGCGGTGTCAGAATCAACAACAACCTGACGCCTGCCTGAAAGTTGATACGTCTTCCTAGAATCAACCAATACTTGGTAAGTTCTCAGCGTAAGTTGTAAGTACAGCAGGGCCAAAGCGACTCCTGCACTTTTAATGAAACGCCGGACCGAGCTAGCGGGATCACCAGCTAGCGGGATCCTTTTCCTAAAACCAGGCGCCGGACCGGCGGGAAGAGTGCACTCCTGAAACTTTTCCTTCGCGCCGCTCTAAAAATTTCGACCAGAGTGCACTCCGTCGCCAAAATTCTGCCGCTGGACACATTTTTCCCCGTTTTGGGTGCTCGCTCCACGTCCCGAGGTGCCGCGCCGGACAAGTGACGGAGTGTGCTGTTTTGACTGGATGTCCCCCCTCCTGACACAGCGCATGGTTTGCTAGACCACCGACACGGCCCATGGTTTGCTAGACCACCGACACAGCGCATGGTTTGCTAGACCACCGATACAGCCCATGTTGTCCCCCACCTGCTGGTGAAGGCGTTCACGAGCGCGCCCGTCGATGATGTCGCAGTCATCACACTATAAGAGCGCGTACGATACTATAACACATACAATATAAAGGCAATATATAGGGCGTACTATACTATAACAGGATGCTATAACACATACAATATATAGGCAATATATAGGGCATACTATACTATAACAGGATGTTATTATCATGTCCCCCACCTGCGGTGAAGTCGGTCACGAGCGTGACCCTCGATGACCTCGCAGTCATCACACTATAAGAGCGCGTACGATACTATAACACATACAATATAAAGGCAATATATAGGGCGTACTATATTATAACAGGATGCTATAACACATACAATATAAAGGCAATATATAGGGCATACTATACTATAACAGGATGTTATTATCATGTCCCCCACCTGCGGTGAAGTCGGTCACGAGCGTGACCCTCGATGACCTCGCAGTCATCACACTATGAGCGCGCGTACGATACTATAACACACACTGTACATAAGGATATCGATATTATGAGAGATACTATACATACGATACTATAACACACACCATACATAGGATACTACAACACACACTAAATACAAGACATAATACACTATGACAGGAAACTACAAACAATGCCCTCACCTGCCGGTGAAGTCGTTCATGAGCGTGCCGTTCTCGTCCAGCACCTCGATGACCTCGCAGCCGCGCACGTAGCGCAGGCCGTACTGCTCAGGGATGCTCTGGGAGGCATCCGCACCTGTCTTCTTTGCGCCGTTCTGGGTAGGGGGTGGGGCGCTGGCAACCGTTTCACGCACACACACAAACACGTATGGTATCCAGACATTTATGATGAGAACTGACGGAAAGGCCTGGGGGCGGGGCGCTGGCAACCGTTCCCCATATACTCGTAATAACACAAAAATGAAGCAGAGCATGTTGCACAAGCAGCATGTAGTACCAACAGCATGCAGCACAAACATGAAGCAGAGTAATGATTAAATACCTAGTACTTGAGCAGGCTAGAGGAGCAACGATGGAAACCACTAAGGTACAGAACGAGATTTTATAGATCATATCAACACACCAATGGAAAGACGATGAAATGAAATGAAATTTGACTGTGTGGTATTTGGACAATCGACTATGCTAGACAAGGAACGACCGTTCCAACTCTCTTCCTGCGTGTCCTGTGTGGTATGTACAAGCGGCGCACCCAGGACTGCAACGCACATGCCTGCCACCTACCACCAACGCTCACGCATGGCGTGCTCTCTCTCTCTCTCTCTCTCTCTCTCTCTCTCTCACACACACACACACACACACACACACACACACACAAGCACACACAAGCACACACAAGCACACACAAGCACACGCAAGCATACGCAAGCACACGCAAGCACACGCAAGCACACGCAAGCACACGCAAGCACACACAAGCACACACAAGCACACACAAGCACACACAAGCACACACAAGCACACACAAGCACACACAAGCACACACAAGCACACACAAGCACACACAAGCACACACAAGCACACACAAGCACACACAAGCACACACAAGCACACACAAGCACACACAAGCACACACAAGCACACACAAGCACACACAAGCACACACAAGCACACACAAGCACACACAAGCACACACAAGCACACACAAGCACACACAAGCACACACAAGCACACACAAGCACACGCACAGATGGCCCCATTCCACACAGGGCACTCACGCGGGCCCCGCGGCATCGGGGTGCAGCGCCAGCAGGAACAAGACGTCGTGCTGCTTCGTCTGGTCCCACTCCGACCGCACGTCCTGCCTGTACCCGCCCAGGTTGATCTTGATGTGGGCCGTGACGGCCCCTGGCTTCACCTCGCCCACCTTGGGTGGCTTCACCTCCACGATGCTGCGGGGTGGGGGGGTGGGGGGAGGGGGGATGAATAAATATAATTAGGCCGTTACAATTACAGGAGTATCAGTATTATGGGACTACTTGGAAGCATCACCTCCACGATGCTCCAAAAATACCATGGATTGTGGGAAGCCGAAGGATTGAGGGATGCGGGGACATGAATGCATGCAAATAGGCATTTAGTTAGAATTCTAGTATAGTAAAATTCGGCTCTCTGCTTCCCACGCCTCTTTTCTCCCCCAAATCGCACACGGTCCCCTCCATGCCGCTGCGCGGGGGGAGTAAAATGCATCCGGGAATATTTCAGGGGCCGACCAGGGTCGAGTAGATTTGTATGGCGATGCCGAACGAAGCGGGACCTTTGCCGGCAAAGGCGTGTCTTGTATACTAATAGATTCAGTCAGAAGACAACATTAGTTAGCTTTTTGATGTGGACTGGACAGAGGAACAACCTTGGCAGTTGCTAGTGGATCCACGAGACCAGGCACTAGTGCGGCAGCTGCTAACGATCCACGTGACCAGGCACTAGTGCGGCCTCTGCCATGCCTGAGACAAAGGTCTCCACGAGATACATGCAAACTAGATGAAAAACACCACAACATACATGTAAACATAGTATACATCCTACTATATTACATAGCATACATAGCATACGTAGCATACATAGCATACGTAGCATACACTGCATACAATGCATACAATGCATACACTGCATACACTGCATACTTAGCATACTTAGTAGTGTACTAGTATAACAACGAAAGATGTTAGCGATCAGTCCAGGATGCGCTCGTGTCCATTCGACTAACAAGCATCACGCCGTATGTGACGGCATCTTCACACTTCTCAAAGATTATCCCTGCCCACTGCAAAGAATGTTTATGGACCGCATTAGCTGTAATTGTAACATTTTCATCGACCACACTACCTGTACTCGTAAATGGTATGCAGTACACGTGTGGCAGATGGGGTACCCTCCTGGTGAAGTCCACCGGTATATGTTCCCTCACACTAAGCACATAGTAGTACAATACAAACAGGTACCCAGTACACGTACGACATCTCGACGATCGGGCTGCCCATGCGCGCCCAACCCGTGAAGGCGACCGGCTGGTCCTCGTCATGCGTTGCACGCGCACCCACGCGCTTGACCACGTCCACAATGTCCTCCCGGATCTCGTAGGTTGCCTGGCCAGAAGTTTTTATTATTATTATTATCAAATGAATGAAACACAGGGGGAAGAAAATGAGGAAAAGCATGGGACCGAGGAAAACGAGGAAAAACAAAAGCATGGGAAATGGCTGTGAGGAACAAATCCTCCATCATCAACATCTCGTGGATTGCCTGCAAGAAAAATGGTCCCGAGGGAGGGGGGAGAGGGAGGGGGAAGAGGGAGGGGGAAGAGGGAGGGGGAAGAGGGAGGGGGGAAGAGGGAGGGGAAGAGGGAGGGGGAAGAGGGAGGGGGGAGAGGGAGGGGGAAGAGGGAGGGGGGAAGATGGAGGGGAAGAGGGAGGGGGAAGAGGGAGGGGGAAGAGGGAGGGGGAAGAGGGAGGGGAAGAGGGAGGGGGAAGAGGGAGGGGAAGAGGGAGGGGGGAAGAGGGAGGGGGGAAGAGGGAGGGGGAAGAGGGAGGGGGAAGAGGGAGGGGGGAAGAGGGAGGGGGAAGAGGGAGGGGGGAAGAGGGAGGGGGAAGAGGGAGGGGGAAAGAGGGGGGGGGGAAGGAGGGGGGGGGGGAAGAGGGCAAAGAGGGGGCTGGATGAGGGTGGGGTAGGGGGCTGGATAAGGGTGGGGTAGGGGGCTGGATAAGGGTGGGGTAGGGGGCTGGATAATGGCGGTAAACAACAAGTAAACGGCCCTTACCTCGAGCCGGAAGAGGTTGAAGTTGCGCAGCAGGTAGTCGTTGAGCGCGAGGAACTGCAGGTTGAGCTTGGGCAGCGCGAGGCACCCCTCGCCCGTGTAGTGGATGGAGGGGACGAGGTGCTCGTCCCACAGGATCTCTTCGTTGGGGTACAAGGGGAGCTCGTTGATGATCTGGCGGACGCAACAAAAAGGGAAGAGGAAACGAAACAAGAAAGAAAACAAGACATGACGCCACGGAAAAAGCGTGCGCAGTGGGTTTGACGCCCACATCGACGGTTCGCCGTCGGTTTGACGACTGGGTTTGATGACAGGGTTTGATGACAACAATAGCTACGTAGGCAAACACAAGTACAATGCCGGCAACATGAACAGTTAAAATAGAAGGGAACAGGCGAACCCCCTGGGGAAGCACCGAAATCATGCTTTGCTCCCCAAATTCGGTGACAATCGGCCGCTGATGCATGATATAGATCGCAGCCATTAATTACATTATGCAGGGACCCGTGGGGGGGCGTGGAGCACTTCCAGTGCTGAACCAAACAGGACATGCATAGGCACTGCTTGTGTATGTTATTAATTTATGCCCGATCCCTTGGGGGGCATGCATGATTACTTTATTTAATTAACTACAAGCGCGCGCGGAACCCGGGGGAAACGCGAGGCACTTGTACTTTCTAGTGCATCCCATCCCAGCGTGTCGCACAACGGGAAGGGGGCAGGGACCCCCTGTCTTCTCTCATGCCGCCAAAGGGGAGCCACGGCTGCAATCATGACCGCTCACAAAGAGGGTCGGGCATCTATCCACTGTAGTTGCGCTAACGCTGAAGTGCGCGGGGGTAACCTGGCGGCTGCAATCATGACAATCTGCCATCATGGAAAGACTCTGGCGTCTACCATGGGTGCGCAGTGCAACAAGATGCCAGCACAAGCACATGATGTGTTGGTACATCGAGAGCGTGCCACCCAGTCAACAAGCCAGCAATGTACCAGCATCACGAAAGTAGAGCGCAGCAAGGCTGCTACTAAGATGATGTCCTGTCTTGTTGTGATGCATGACGTGGAACACGAGGAAAGAGTCATGGACACGAGGATTACCGTCCACCCACCTCCTGCAGGGACATGAAAAAAAAATGCCACGACGGCTGGGTGATGCCACGACGGCTGGGTGAATACACCTTATTATGCATAGCAACAGCATATAAAGTGGCCATGTCTTCTCCACCTGTTTTTCGCACCTTTGGAGCCCGCCAGTTTGCCCACCTGCTGTGTCCACTGAACCGTAGTGTCCACCTGCTTTGCCCACCTCCGTTGTCCACTCAAGTCCACAAATGTCGCATTACTTATACTTGGCTCTTGAATTCAACTTACCTCCCGCTGGGACACCCGCTTGGAGAAGACCGACACCATCAGCCGCAGGAGGAAGTCACTGCGGTGCCGCCAGCTGTCGTCCTTGGAGATGAGCCCCAGCTGAGGGGCGCCAGAAGTCCAAACACACAAGCCAGTCGGCGGCGATGGGATCGGACCACAGAGGGAACAGCGTTGTTAGCGATCAAGCCATCACTGGACTGGTGCTGGGTGAGCCCTGGAACCCGTCAAGGAGAGTGGTAGGCAAGTGACGTACGCTTTCTGCAAGAGTAACGATTATAAAGTAGTAAGGGAATCGTTATGTAGTAGGGCGCCTTTAATAATTTATGTAGTAGGGAATAATTATGTAGTAAAGCGCCTTTAATCATTTATGTAGTAGGGGGGCAGTTATAATGTCGTAGGGGAAGAATTATAAAGTACTATGGGCACAAAGAAAGTAGGGCTAGGAGCATGACATCCCATGCTCACGTGCTCCATCCAAGGCAAGCTCATCTGCAAATGGACTGTAAACCAAGGAAACTTGGCCTAGGGGGACCTTTGGACCAGCAACATATTCTTAAGTTCCGACCTTTATGCTCCACCAACAGCTCGCCATTCTCTTCCGCACCAGCAAAATGAGATGCCCAACCCTGGACGAGCAAACCCTTCCAGCGTGAGCAAGGCAACATTACCGTGAGCCATGGGGGGGTTGCTTTGCGAAGCCATAGGGGTCGACTAGACAAGCACCACAGGAAGGAAAAAACGCGCAAGCAAGTCAAGTGCACGAGAGGAAGAACACCAAAGGAAGGAAACGACACGCTCGCAAGTATAATAAAGGAGTTTATCAAAAAAGGATATCGAACAAGCATATCAAGCAAGTATATCAATAAGTATATCAAGCAAGTATATCAATAAGTATATCAAGCAAGTATATCAATGAGTATATCAAGCAAGTATATCAATAAGTATATCAAGCAAGTATAATCAATAAGTATATCAAGCAAGTATATCAAGCAGGTATATCAATAAGTATATCAAGCAAGTATATCAAGCAAGTATATCAAGCAAGTACACTCGCGACTCCTCACCTGCTCCATTAACTAGTAGGGCAACGAAGACAGTAGGGCTAGGAAGCAAACCGAGCAAGTACATTCTCATTCTCCTCACCTGCTCCACCGCCAGCCTGTCGAGTTCCTCAGGACTCAGCGCCCGCAGGTGGCGCGCCAGGTCCGCCTCCTTCTCAATGCGTGCGATGGGGGAGACCGCCAGCTCCTTGAGCTGTGGGGATGGGGGACACGTCCACATGCGATTACCACATTTCATGGTTTATAACCATAAACTTGACCATTACTACTAAAACCACACCACGTCAACCGATTCGTATATATCGCGGGGCTTGACTGGCTGGGGGGACAAGCACCACCCTTATGGCAGGGGGTGCCAATATGCGATGAAAGGCAATTAAGAAAAAGCAATAGGAAAAGAGTCTTTTCCTTGTTTCGTGCTCCCCCAACATGACCCTTCCCCCCCACCCTAAAGAAAATGACCCTAAAACTCTACTAATATTTAGAGCAGCGCCCCGCCTTTTGCCCGTGATGTGACTGTCTGGTTCCTATTGATGGCTGTTGTGTGGCACGGCATGCGTATTCTTCGCAAGTGCCTTCGGGGGCCAAGTGCACCTGATTTACGTAAAATAGCACGAAGACATTCCTGCAGGCACATCTTCTTAAAGGAAATTGGAGTTTGTGAAAACGCAGCAACTTTGGCAAGTTGCACTCCCCTTGCTCGAGTTTTTTGGAGCACTTGGTGGCGCAGGCCTAACAATGAATAAAATAAATACTAGTAAATAAATATGCCCAAACAGCAGCAAAATGCACTGTACCTTGGGCCAATGCTTGAGCGTGAGGCGTTGCAGCGACTGCAGCCGCTCGCAGTGGATCGCAGTCACCTCGTCCTCCGAGAGTTGCTCGCCCGTGTGGTCGTGGATGGGGAAGTCCTGTGGTCCGCGGGGCAGGGCGGGGCAGGGCAGGGCAGGGCAGGGCAGGGCAGGGCAGGGCAGGGCAGGGCAGGGCAGGGCAGGGCAGGGCAGGGCAGGGCAGGGCAGGGCAGGGCAGGGCAGGGCAGGGCAGGGCAGGGCAGGGCAGGGCAGGGCAGGGCAGGGCAGGGCAGGGCAGGGCAGGGCAGGGCAGGGCAGGGCAGGGTGCCAGACGATGCAAGCAATTATTAGTTTACAGGTCGAGTTGCCAAAACGCCGCACACGTACATGGTCCACAACCCAGGTTGTGAAAGGGTGGGCGCAACCCAACTGGGTCCGCAACCCAGTGGTCTGCGACCCAACTGGGTCCAATCGCGCTTGCATAGGTGGTCCACCAACGATGCCAAAGGGTGCCAGCTGGCAGGCCAGCGTGATGTGTGCGTGATGTGTGCGTGATGTGTGAGCGTGTCTGCAGGGGAAGGGGTCACTGCGTGGGTGAGAGACTGTGGCAGCATCCACATCTATATTTGTTAAGATGTAGCTATACATAACCTACATGGATGGAGGGTTTGTGGGTGCTTGTCACCTGGTAAAAGAGCACCAAGTCCAGCAGCTGCAAACACATTCGCCCACTTCCCCACCACATACTCCCGATTACCAATTATTCGCTGAATCATGTACTGATCATACCTGGTAGAACAGAACCAGATCCAGCAGCTGCTGGATCAGGCTTATTAAATGTACTCCCTACCTACCTACCTACCCACCCACCCACCCACCCACCCACCCACCCACCCACCCACCCACCCACCCACCCACCCACCCACCCACCCACCCACCCACCCACCCACCCACCCACCCACCCACCCACCCACCCACCCACCCACCCACCCACCCACCCACCCACCCACCCACCCACCCACCCACCCACCCACCCACCCACCCACCCACCCACCCAACGACCTACCTACCTACCTACCTACCTACCTACCTACCTACCTACCTACCTACCTACCTACCTACCTACCTACCTACCTACCTACCTACCTACCTACCTACCTACCTACCTACCTACCTACCTACCTACCTACCTACCTACCTATGTCGTATGTACCTATTTGTCTAACTATCCCATATCATACCTGGTAGAGCAGCACCAGGTCGAGTAGCTGCTGGAACAGGCGGCTTATTAAGTGTACTACCTACCTATGTAGTAGGTACCTATTTATCTAACTATCCTATATCATACCTGGTAGAACAGCACCAGGTCGAGCAACTGCTGGAACAGGCGGCCGGCCGGATGGCGGTAGAGCGCGGACATGCGGCACTTGAGCACGAGCGCAAAGTCGTCCACGAGCGCACGCAGGAACCTGCGGCAATATAAGCGGAAGTGGGGAAGCAGGGGGGGAAGGGAAGGGGGCAGGCCGCATAAGGGGGAGCCATCGGGGAGAATTGAATTTCCGTAGCCTTTTCCAGCTATAGAAGCCCATGTACCATAACAGGGAACCGGTTCCACGCCGGGCGCAGGCTACCAGGAATCAGATCAGATTTGCCGGCACGTTTTCTTTTCCCACACCGCTGCCCGTGCCAGCTTTATTACATGTCGGTTGAGTCGTTGCATCTCGCTCCACTTTCCATGCCCACTGTAACCAATATGGGTGCCAACATCGAAGCAAAGTGGAGAGAAGTTCTTCACAACCAGCGGTGGCTAGCGCACACCCTGAGCTACTTGATGTTTATTACGGCCACGCCGCCGTTACATTGCGCTCCACGTTCTGCTGTCGGCATTATTTTGGGATGGAGTTGCTTGGTTCCGGTACTAAAATTTGGCAAAACTTTGGCACGCAACCTTAGGGCAGCGCATGTGAGGGAACCTCTACGGGAGGACACACAATCGCCAGCGCCGTGGAACGCTGCTTGCATACGGCAGAGGTCACTTTTCGGCGCCAGACTTTGTGCGCAGACTCTCGCAGTGCAAATTCGTAGTTCATAGGGCAACGCAGACGACACGCAGAGAGTCACCCACAAAAAGTTGGGAAAACCTCACAGTATAACAACCAATATTATACAATAACTGATAGTAGAATATCATTGACTTCAACACAGATGCCATTTGGTTGGAAGCCACCAAGCGGATAATCCCACGAGTGTGTGTGTGGGGGGGGGAAGATCGCGCGCGCGCGCGCGCGCGCGCGCGCGAGAGAGAGAGAGAGAGAGAGAGAGAGAGAGAGAGAGAGAGAGAGAGAGAGAGAGAGAGAGAGAGAGAGAGAGAGAGAGAGAAGATTACATCCACCACAAGGCGTGGAACTTAAGTTCCTGGATGGTATGCCCACTGCCAAAATCTAACGGTGCATAAACCGCACCTCCCATCCAGGGGTAAGGCCTGGCGCAAATGTTACCTACCAACATCTCTTGTTGTCTGGTCAGGCGGGCCCTGCTAGAAGGCCCCCAACAAGGGAGACAGCGTATCACAGAACGGAGAAACCAATGGCTGAGCCTATCCCATATGAACATAGTACTGCTACTTCTACTACTAATAAAATATTGGTGATCTCGATAGCTACCAACGGCTCTCGTGGACAAGGCTAACCATACCTGGTAATCCGAAGTGTACTTATAGAAATATACTACGACGTATCGTAAAAGCTATTTACATGCTTTGACACGTGCTAACAGTATGCTTTGAGAAGAGCTAATAATACCACTTCTACCCACCTGCGCGTGGGCAGCTGACTGAGCATGTCGATGAGGAACTCAGCGAAGCGCTCGCAATAGTGCACCGCCGCCATGTCCACCAGCCGGCTTGCCCTGGCACCCGGAGCGCTCGCCGACCCGTCCACCCCCGCTGCCTGGGCGCCCTCGGCCTCCTCGCCCACGGGGGGCTGAGTTGCGGAGGTGGCGGGGGCGCCCGTGATGGTCCGAACGGCCCCATCCAGGATCTACAGTGGCGGATGACAGGGGTGGGGCAATAGTACAGCGGATGGTAGTGGTGGGTGACAGTGGATGGTAGTGGTGGTAATCGAGGCGGGCACCAACCCGGGTCCAGCACCAACAAAACATTTACTTCTGCTGAAAGCACACACAGCACCCAGCACATGCCATCACATTTCATACACAACCTCAGAAGATACAAGATCCTCGCACAACGAGGAAAGAGGAAACAGGAGTCAAGAGATGTAACGAGGAGGAAAAAGGAGGAAAGAGGAGGAAAGAGGAGGAAAGGGGAGGAAACAGGAGGAAACAGGAAAGAGGAGGAACGAGGAAAGAGGAAACAAGAGGAAAGAGGAGGAATGAGGAAAGAGGAGGAAAGAGGAACGAAGAGTAAAGAGGAGAAATGCTACGGTCATGCTCTCGCAGTCTTGAGCTTGCTGTAAAAAAAAACTTGGAACAACTGGAAAACAGCTCTGATTCCATCACTGACAATGCCGTTCAAAGCAATCATGCGTTTGCGCGCCCTTGCGCAGTACCTACCGTGAGGAACTCCTGAAGCAGGCTCGGGAGGAGGGCCACCTCCGGCCTTGTGCGCGGGTCCTCCGCGCCCTCCCCCTCTTTGCTCGCGCTCTTGGCCAGCTTCTTCTGCAAGAAGCGCCAGTGCTTCTCCAGCTGGGGGTTGGCCGCCAGCTCACGCTGCTCTCAGTTAATGATACATGAAAAATAATCATAATAATATAATGACGGAAGGCAAGCCGTTTCAGAAACAAGGCCAGCGGTTGAATTCAGTGGTGTTTGCAGGTGAATACATGCAGCTGCATACTAGGTTGTGAGGGGTTGGCCTCAAGCTTTCGCGGCTCTGTAAAGACAAGAGCAAGAGCAGCATTTGGTAAGCATAGCAGGCAGATAAATGCGATTATTAGCCAAAATGTCTAAATTAAAGCCCCCAGCTCCCTTCCCCCCCCCCCCGCCCCTCTCTCTCTTTCTGCGCTTGGGCAAGACGTGTGCAGCAGCTGAGAAACAAGGCAAGCTGCGGCAGACCAATGCCTACAATCCATGGCACATCAGGAGAGTTTGGCCGCTAGCCCTCTCTGCCCTCTGTAGGGATGAAGCAAGACCAGCCGTTGGGGGTACACAAGGCAAGACGTGGCATATCACATCAGCAGGCCAACCATAGAGCTGCATTCTATTTTAAACAAGTCGGGTGCTAGCTCACTCTGCTCCCACTTGGGGCGAAGCAAGCCAAGCAGTCGCGCATGATTGTGAGCAGGCCAAAAACACGCAGATGGAGATGGTAACTCTACAATGAACCAATACAATGAACCACCTTCCTCCTCTTCTTCTTCTCTTCTCCAAGGGCTACCATCAAGGGCAAAACAGGGGTAGCAAGGCTCCAGAAAAGGGGGGGGCAGCGGGGGACCCACGTTCCTTCTTCCTTTCCTTGTAAAGCGATTCTCTGGTGCAGAACGTTAAGACATTAAACGGAGGGTGGCATCAGCACCTGCCTCCTCTTATCAGAAAGCTATCGACTAGTGTAAAGCAGAGACATCGAGGCTAAGGAAGCATTAAAAAAGAGGGGCTCACCTTCCTCCGCTTCTCGGAGAGCGCGTGCCACAGCTGGAGTGAGACCACACGCAGCATCTGCGCGCGCACCAGCTCGTTTTCCAGGCTCTGGAGGGCAAGGTGCCGCGAGGCAACATTACCATGAGGCACAGCGAGGCAAGACATAATGAGGCGCGGCGAGGGGCCAGGTCAGGCAAGGAAAAAAGCGCAAGATGTTCAGACACGGTCAAAGAAAGGGAAGGGAAAGACCACGACGTTACGCATGTCTCTTGATCCAACAATCCCGGGCACTGGCTAAATCTGGGCACAGGCACTGGCTAAATCTGGGCACAGGCACTCGCTAAATCTGGGCACAGGCACACACTACATCTGGGCACATGCACTTGCAAAATCTGGGCACAGGCACTCGCTAAATCTGGGCGCAGGCAGTCAATCTAAATCCAGGGAACAATGACGAGAAAAACAAGAAAAACAAGAAAACGACGACGGCAAGAAGAAAAGTCCACAAGGGGTCAGAAAAAAACGACTTAGGAAAGGGCAAAGGCAACACTTCCTCCCTGGGCCTAGATGCAGTGGCCACGCAGTTTTTCACCCTCGCTTACTCATGGCACCCAGCGAGTGGCATTCCACACGGTGGGGCACTAGTACCTGCCTTGGAAAATGGGGAATTAACCTTATTCACTTATTGGAGAAATATGGGGAACCGACATTGATCAGTGATGGAGGAAATGGGGGGTGACAATGGACAGAGATATGGGGTCTAGCAACAAGAAAAGATGGTGGGCTCAAGAAACAGGAGAGCTAGTAATAATTATGGAGAATAAATACTGCTATACAAGTTGTATGGGCTCCATTCGAGTAAGAAAATAAACGTTCGGCTTTGATGATTTCTAATCGACCCGGGAGCCGTGGATTGACAAGAACTAGGGCGCGGCTCTAATTGTTAAAGGCAAGACATATACAGAAAAAGCTACCACATCGGTTCTATTTGTTACAGGCAAGACATATACAGAAAAAGCTACCACATCGGTTCTAATTGTTACAGGCAAGACATATACAGAAAAAGCTACCACATCGGTTCTAATTGTTACAGGCAAGACATATACAGAAAAAGCTACCACATACTTCACCTGGAAGCCACCCATGAGGAAGCGCAAGTACGCGGGCCTAGTGACTAGAACAGAGATCACGATGGAAGCATAGAAAGCACTGATGGCTAGGTAGTTTGTGACTTCACCTGGAAGCAGTGGATGAGGAAGCGCAAGTACGCAGGCCTAGTGACTAGAACAGAGATCACGATGGAAGCATAGAAAGCACTGATGGCTAGGTAGTTTGTGACTTCACCTGGAAGCAGTGGATGAGGAAGCGCAAGTACGCAGGCCTAGTGACTAGAACAGAGATCACGATGGAAGCATAGAAAGCACTGATGGCTACGTAGTTTGTGACTTCACCTGGAAGCAGTGGATGAGGAAGCGCAAGTACGCAGGCCTAGTGACTAGAACAGAGATCACGATGGAAGCATAGAAAGCACTGATGGCTAGGTAGTTTGACTTGGCTGGGTAGACTTCACCTGGAAGCAGTGGATGAGGAAGAGCAGGTACGCCGTCTTCTCTTGGGTGTTCATCGGGCGGGGACCCTGCAGGGCGGCAAGCCGACCCAGGCGATCGAAAGATGTCAGCAAAACCAGACACGTTTTTCTAATCCTTGCTTCCAGGTTGCCCTTTCTTGCCCCGGTCGGTGGGCAACTGCATTGCCTGTGAAAGACACGGAGCAAAGAAGAAGAGAAGGGGCCATGTCTCCAGGGCACCTGAAGGGGCAAACGGCCCCGCAGAGGGAACGAGAGAAATCCATGACAGCAACGAAACAGGGGCAATGCACTAAATTGGCACGAGCGGACTGGGACTGCTCGCGTGTTTCGAGTTGTTAAGGGGGAGTAGCTGTTCCTCCCCAGCTAAGGCAGCGTGAGGATGCGTTTGAGAACGTGTGGGGATGACACAGGAGCTCTGATCAATGGCACGAGGACGAAGGGCTACGCGAAGGTGGCCGCGCACATAAGCGACTCATGGCAAGAATAATCAAAACATGGTTAAGAGTAGGGCGTACCTGCGGCAGCGTGAAGACGCGCTTGAAGAAGAGCGGGACGACATCCTTGCGGTCGGCAAAGCACGTCCACGCGGGGATATTCTCGCGGAACTGGGGGGGGGGTGAAAGGAGGACGACAACAGGGGGGTGAAAGGAGGACGACAACAGGGGGGTGAAAGGAGGACGACAACAGGGGGGTGAAAGGAGGACGACAACAGGGGGGTGAAAGGAGGACGACAACAGGGGGGTGAAAGGAGGACGACAACAGGGGGGTGAAAGGAGGACGACAACAGGGGGGTGAAAGGAGACAGGGGGGTGAAAGGAGACAGGGGGGTGAAAGGAGGACGACAACAGGGGGGTGAAAGGAGACAGGGGGGTGAAAGGAGACAGGGGGGTGAAAGGAGGACGACAACAGGGTTTAAACGCAGACACGGATAAGAAGGCAGGCCAGGGCCAGCAAAATGCATGCATGAGTCGCGATGTGACGTTTGTAAGTAACCGCAAAAGACATTGTTGTGAAACTAGGGAAGGGCGGTCGGAGCATGAGGAACGAATGAGGGGAAGGCGGAATAAGAGGTAAGAAGGTGGGCCAGGTGCCAGCAAAATGCATAGAAATCGCAGAATGCATGGCGGAGGGCGTGGGTGGCGAGGAATTGAAGGATCCATTTCATATTTAAGGATCCATTTCTGGCCAAGGTGCTCTCGCGGAACGGGGAGGATGGCAGTGTGCGAGTGAGAGCAAAAACAAAAGGGTAACAGGGCAGGGCGCCTGTCAGCCAATGCATGCATTCGTCGGGAGGTCATGTTGTCCGGGATCAGCGGAAGGGATGCTCTCGCGGAACTGGGGAGGAGAACAAGAAAGCAACGCGAAATGAAAGGGTAAAGAGAGCGACATTGGTCCCGACATTGGGGGCAACATTGGGGCCAAGATTGGGGCCAGCTTTGGGGCCAAGATTGGGGCCAACATTGGGGCCAAGATTGGGGCCAGCATTGGGGCCAAGATTTGGGCGTTTATAGGACTGCGTGCGATGAGTAGCGATGGAGGGCACATTCCTTATGTGCATTGAATAGCGATGAAGGGCAAATTCCGGTGCATCCTGAAAGGGCACAGTAGCAGGTAGTGTGCATTGACTAGCGATGGAGGGCACATTCCGGTTCATCTTTGAAAGGGCCACGTAGCAGGGCGGTCGGAGGGTGGATGGCGGGTGGAAGGAGGGCGGGACGCGGGTGGAATAGAGAAACAAATTCTATATCCGCATATGAACAGCCCATCTCATCGCACGGTCTACCTCCACACTAACAATCGGGAGCGAATTCTTGTATTTTAAAAAACATATTCCATCACCAAAGAGCCCATACGCCCACAAACAGCCCATCAGGCCAGAAAGAAAGCCGCCGCCCACAAACAGCCCATTGGACCAGCGAGCAAGCCGCCGACGACAAACAGCCCATCTGGCCAGCAAGGAAGCCGCCGCCCACAAACAGCCCATCAGGTCAGCAAACAAGCCACTGCCCACAAACAGCTCATCTGGCCAGCAAGAAAGCCGCCGCCCACAAACAGCCCATTGGACAGCAATAAAGCCGCCGCCCACAAACAGCCCATCGGGCCAGCAAGGAAGCCGCCGCCGACAAACAGCCCATCAGGCCAGCAAGGAAGCCGCCGCCCACAAACAGCCCATCAGGTCAGCAAACAAGCCACTGCCCACAAACAGCTCATCTGGCCAGCAAGAAAGCCGCCGCCCACAAACAGCCCATCGGGCCGGCAAGGAAGCCGCCGACGACAAACAGCCCATCAGGCCAGCAAGGAAGCCGCCGCCCACAAACAGCCCATCGGACCAGCGAGCAAGCCGCCCCCCACCTTCTCGTTGACCATGAGTATGATGGACATGACGTGCGAGAACGACGACTTGTCCGCGTCAAAGTGCGGCCACAGATACTTCTCCAAATACTGGCTGATCTCCAGAATCATCACCCGCTTGAGCGCAGGGGGCTGACCGTCCGATCCACCCAGTTCCGCCGCGTAGATGCTCTCCACGACTTTGGCACTGAACGGCCGCGGCTTGCGGCCCCCGACGGTCGACCAGTGGGCCACCGCGATCTGCGTAAGCTTGTCCTTCTCGATCTCACTTAGGGTAGGGGCCTTGGAGGAATCGGACGCGCCCCCCTGCGCGTGGGACGGCTTCTTGACACGCGGCAGCTGGCCATAGGGACCTGGGGGCAGTTGACCAGGGTGTCCGCGCCGTGGTTTCTTCCCTCGGTGGCTCTTGGGGGTTCTCGGCTGGTTGGTGCCGCCAGCGGGGGTTGTGGGACCACCGGGTGGTGCACCGGTGGGCCGGTTGCGGCGGGATTTCTTTGGAGGGCGATTCTTGGCGTTGCTTGGGGTGGGTTTGGCGGATGGCACGGCGGGGGCTCCCTTGCTGACCACGGCGGGCGCTTGGGAGCTACCGGCAGCGGCAACCGAGGCGCCGTCTTCGGCCGAGGGAGGGGTCGCACCTGCTGCACCAGCCGTGGGAGCATTCGTTCCGGCACCCGCAGGGACTTGGACTGCGGGAGCGCCCTTGGCAGTGACTGCCTCTGAAGCTGCGGCTGAAGGCACTGCGGCAGGCTCGTGGGCAGGAGCCGGCGTGTCAATGGCTGCGGACGACGGTGGCACGCTCACATCTGCTGCCCTGTCCCCAGTTTCGGCAGCCGGGGTGGCTTCCGCAACCGCACCGCTTTCCGAAGCGTCGGGCACTTCTGCACCCTCCCGTTGCCGTCCAGAGGTTCGGGTCCTCTTTGGCGTAGGTGCCTTTTCTTCCGTGACGGGCACTGCCACGGGTTCCTCAGCAGGTGTGGCATCTTCGGCCTGGTCTTTCCCCTTTCGTTTGCCTTTGCCTCTGGGAGCCATGGCGGTAGGCAACTATGCAGAAGGTCAAATTATGCCTGGCATTCGGCGAGTGCCGCAAACCCGCCTAAACCTACAATATAAACTCAGACAAGAAATGCCTGGAAATGCCGAGAGAAACGATGAGTGCCGAGCCGAATCCGGCAGGGAGGCCAAGCGCACAATTAACTGCTAAGAGCAACAAAGACTTTGCAATTACTGCATCTCTACGGTGTCTTTTTAAGAACGACAATTCTAATAAGCAGCCAGTGTTTCCGGCATGGCCTACGCATTAGCTAACGTGGTGAACTGGTCATGTAGGTGCTTATTCAAGTGCCCGGCCATTTCCCTCCCCTGGCTGCCACCTTGGAAACCTGATGCTGGAACCTGCCACGACAATCGAACGCTAGTAATGAAGTTTGAGAATTCGTCGCGTTATAGCTACGTCGGTCAATATCTAAGTAGTATCCACTCTTTGTAGTATTACATGCAACTTTGTTAAGATTTTGTACCAATCGTTCGCAGGCAGCCCTTCTAGGAGATGCACCCGACTCCTTGCGGACAGGTGTACTTGTGCGGCGGTTTCGACATGCATTCTAACGTTTGCCCGAAAGTCAGCCATTGTCGATGCACAAAGTCATCGCCATGACCTGCCTACGTAATGTCGGTAGTCATCGACTGTCGGATCCTCTGCCACTGTATGTGGATGCAGGTTCATCGTGTGCCTCGGTTGCAAAAACTTAGAACGAGACTCCAGGAAACAGTCATCTGCATGGCAAGGAAAAGTCGTGTACACTACCACGTATTATCAGTCAATTGAGCGGTTTTAGAATTTGTTGGTATGTCCATGGTCCCGAGAAATTCAGGGCAAATTCAACTCCATTTTCTGCCGCAGTGTTTGTTAAATCATCCCTGCAGACTCCGGCCAAGCTGTATGGATTTAATGGCGAGAATTTAATTTTGTACTGAAACCGATCGATGTCTTGCGTTATTTTGGTTTGACGACCGACGTAATCCAAAACGTTTCGTAGCATCTGACGAGCCTCCCCG
>RPFO01000667.1:183220-258220 GCA_009746045.1 Mesostigma viride | reverse complement strand
ACTGTCCTGTTCCTTACGCCGGTGCAGACGCTTGAGCAGCCAATACATGCTCCACCGTTCTGTCCATTTCCCTCCGAAACCCTTACCCCTGATATCTTCGCCCCCCTTACACTCTGTTTTCCTCTCCTATTCCTCCCCTTTTTCTCTCCCATTCCTTTCCTATTCCTTACCCCTGATATCTTCGCCCCCCTTACACTCTGTATTCCTCTCCTATTCCTCCCCTTTTTCTCTCCCATTCCTTTCCTATTCCTTACCCCTGATATCTTCGCCCCCCTTACACTCTGTATTCCTCTCCTATTCCTCCCCTTTTTCTCTCCCATTCCTTTCCTATTCCTTACCCCTGATATCTTCGCCCCCCTTACACTCTGTTTTCCTCTCCTATTCCTCCCCTTTTTCTCTCCCATTCCTTTCCTATTCCTTGCGTCGGTGCAGACGCTGGAACAGTCGCTCCCCGCGTGGCAGCAGCGCATGGCAACTATGGAACAGGACCTGAAGCGCATCAGCCAGCCGCTGGTGGGTGTGATCTATATAAAGGACCTCAAGCGCATCAGCCAGACGCTGGTGGGTGTGATCTATATATAGGACCAGAAGCACATCAGCCAGACGCTGGTGGGTGTGATCTATATATAGGACCTCAAGCGCATCAGTCAGCCGCTGGTGGGTGGGATCTATGCATAGGACCAGAAGCACATCAGCCAGCCACTTGGTTGTGCTATCTTTATTGTGTTTCCTGTTGTGTTCGTGGTTGTGTTATCTATGTCTTATGGTTGCTTTATGGTTGTTTTATGGTTCTTTTGTGATTGCCTTGTGGTTGTCTTGCAGTTGTTTTATAATTTTCCTGTCTTATTATCGGGCGTTTGTGCACAGAACCCGGCTGATCCCATATCTAATTTTTTCATTTGTATGCCCTATCTATGTCTCATTCGTGGCCTTATGCCTGTTCTATGTACCAATCGTGTGTGGGCGCTCAGAACCCGGCCGATCCGGCCGCCCTCGCCTCCTCATCCGGCCCCAAAAGCAGCAGCACGGCTGCCAGCTCATACCGGGCAACCACAAGCAGCACAGGCGGGCTGGCTGCCGCGTCCGCCTCCGCCGCCGGAGCGCCCTCTGCTGGCTCCGCCGGGGCCCCGAAACAAGTGTGTTTAGAGTATGCGAACGCAATCTGGGTAGATCAACTAGTACACCGTGGTTTAGGTAATTTACTACGGTTAAGGTAGTTTAGGAAGTTTAAAGTAGTTACTGCAGGTACACTTGTGTTCTTTTAGGCCCTCTCTATTTGCTGTCTATTGCATGCTACCTTTGCTTCTTTCCTCAACCTACCACAAATATCACTTTGCCTCCATTTGCCCCGTAGCTTTCGGGGGAGGATCTGATATCCCAGGCTGGCAAAGGCTTTAATTAAACCACTTGCCTATTAAACATTTACGTGTATCTCCTTAAGCACTGTTTTCCAACACCCCGGTCCTTTCGGCTATATCCCATGTATTAGACACCCTTTGAATGTGTCTGCCCAGTATATGTGATAGCGCAAGACTCTATTGTCTTCACCCAGCTCAACGCGTGGCATTTTTCATCAAGTGCTTACCCCCAATCAGTGCATTCGCCCGGCAACTGGGCAGATTGGTGCGTTTGCCCGGCGCATGTGACAGCAGAAGCCTACATGCGCACAAGTGTCTATCCTTTAGTATTGTCTTGGTCGATGCTGCTGCATTTGTGTCCTGTGACAGAAGACTTATGTCCCGCGGCGGCACAGCATGGCACACGATGGGCCTTTCATTTATTCATGCACTGTTTCATGTGCTTGCCCGGCGCGTGTGGCAGCAGAGGACCCTCATCACGCGGCGCCGCAGCATGACGGCCACGGACGCGGGCCGCACGATGACGCCCATGCGGCCGCCGATGAAGTCGGTCAGCGGGCGCATCACCTCGCCCAAGGATGCGGCCCTGGTGGACGACATCCACGACGATGTGAGTGCTAGACTGGATGATACATGATAAAGTGACTAGTAAAGTGACCAATGTTTTACAGTTGGTAATGTCCTGGAACACACGCACACACCCATGTGGACACACCCAACCTCTCTCTCTCTCTCTCTCTCTCTCTCTCTCTCTCTCTCTCTCTCTCTCTCTCTCTCTCTCTCTCTCTCTCTCTCTCTCTCTCTCTCTCTCCCTCTCTCTCTCTCTCTTTCCGCCCACCCAACCCCAACCCCTCTCTCTCTGCCCCTTCCCTTTCTCACTCTTGTTCGCACACACGCACACGCATGCAACAATCAAATTATTACCCTCCGAACCAGTTTAACTTTGCCAAGCAAGCCGAAAGCCTTGCCACCGCCAATGTAATGTTAGTGCCAAATGGAATCTATTTCAAACCCAGGCTGGGCTCATCCCCCCGATCCCCCCCCTCCCCCCATTACAAATATTTCCTTTATTTCCCACCCACCCCCCTTCCTCCAGTTTGACTTCGCCAAGGAAGCCGAGAGCCTCGCCGCGTCCGTTCTCAAGAGCTCACGCGTCCGCAAGCCCGGCGAGGGGGCCCCCAGCGGTGCCGAGGCACCGGCCCCCAAGAGCCTCGCCCACGCCCAACTGACCCACCTGCAGGCAGGGCACCCCGAGCGCAGCATGAGCGTGGGCGCCATGCCCATGCCGCCCATGCCATCCAGCATAAAGCCGCCATCCGTGACATCAGGCGCAGCAGCACCGGCAGCGACGGGGGGAGCCCCCGCGGCGGCAGCAGCAGCATATCCCCCGAATCTGTCGATTCATACCTCGGCGGCGTCCGGGGTGCCCAAGCACCGGCCGAGATCCGCACACAGGCCGGGTAAGCATCTGCGATTTGGTGCGCGCATGCGCCGGGTAAGCATCCACGACCATTGTATCAGCACACGTAATCATGTACGAATCACCCTCGAAAGGGATGAAAAAAACCTCCTTCCGGCCTCGTACATGCCAAGATTTCCCCTCCAAGCTTTACCAGGTGCCATGAGGGCCAACCGCGGTGCAATTGGTGCTGTGCGCTAATGGTAACGCCTCCCGAATATACCTACGAATACACCGTTACAATATACCTACGTACAGTAAGGGGAAAATGCCCGAAATTCCCGTACGCGTAGCAAATATCCCTAAAAGCCCTTGTACGATTATTAAGCGTACAGACGTAAGGGCCACTAGGGGTTTTGGTGCGCGCACGCGCCGGGTAAGCAAATGAGATTCGGTATGCACATGCGCCGGGTAAGCAAAGGGTGGCCAGATATGGAGGTGTGGGACAAGATTGGACCAAGGGGGCATGTGCTGGGCCCCAGCATGGTGAACTGGCCTAACTTGACAATGACTTGTACAATAATTTTTAAGGGTGTGGCTGGGCTCCGCTAAGTAAAGCCTGCACACACTTTATTGTAATAAACTTGTTTCTCTGGTGGGAAGGCACTCGAATGGACCTTAGCTTCAGCACCTGTTGTCTGAGCTATCTGCTTATAGTTATGTTGCGGCGGGCTCTTAGGGGGCCGATCTTCCGCCTGTAGCGTAGCTCTACGGTACGTCACCTACACCATGTGAGGTGCTTGTGTTACATAGGACTAGAGTAGAAGGGGACGAGCGCTGAGCTGGTACTAGTGCCTACTGTCAACGGTGCCCGCCCTTTTGAGGGGGGCGCAGCGCTTTGATACCTTGTGCTTTGTGATGCATGTACTTAAGAGTGGTGTGGTGAACGTTGGGAGCCCTTTTTGCAGCTCCCACCCACCCACCCCTGCTGCTGTTGGGGACAAGATTGGACCAAGGGGGCATGTGCTGGGCCCCAGCAAGGTGAACTGGCCTAACTTGACAATGACCTGTACAATGATTTTGAGGGTGGCTAGGCTCAACTGTTAAAGCCTGCACACACTTATTGTAATAAACCTGTTTCTCTGGTTGGAAGGTACTGCAACGGACCTTAGCTTCAGCACCTATTCATACTATTGTTTCCAGATATACATGTCTTCTTCTTCTTGCTCTAATCCATTTCGCCTTGTTTCTTTTCTTGCCCCGTCCGCGAATTCCCTTACTGATGAGGAAGTTCAGGAGGACCTCCTTCCTCCTCATCTTCCTGTCTTCCTGCATTTTATTCCATTTTTGCTTTTTCTTCCTTTCCCCCACTCTTCCTTACACGCCTTCTCCCCTCTCGACTACCCCCGGACCGCCCTCACGACCACGCAGCCACCGAGGCATCCAGCGCCGCGCCCCACGAGGCCCCCGTGGGCGCCCCCCCCTGCCAGGACGAGGTTCCCAAGCGCCGCGTCTCGTCCAGCCACGGGTCAAACTCCACGAGGGACGCCTCCACTGCGGGCTGGGAGGGTGACTCAGGCAACGAAGCGGCACCCCACCCCAGAGTCCGCCCTCAGTCGGAGCGTGCGGGCGGGTCAGAGGTGGTCCGTGCGAGGGCCGCTCAACCCGCGCTTGCGCCGAATGACCCAATGGCCTCCCCCAGGGGGTACCCGGTCCAGCCAGGCTCCACCAGTAAAATGGTGAGCAATGCGTGCTAGGTAGAAGAGCCTCTTAGCCCTTGGCTGACGTGTACCCATGGTATGATGCATTGGGATCAATAGGGTTGTACCCCTGGTATGATGCATTGGGATCAATAGGGTTAGTGCGGGATGCGGGGGTCATATGTCCCAGGTGCGCAGGAAAAGACCCAAACGCTATGTGTTATTCAGTGAATCTCGCGATTACCATTCAGCTCAATCTTCTCTCAATTCTGTTGTGAAATTGCTGGATGGCGCTCGACACTGTCTACTGCCACCCCACCCACAACCCAATCACCCCTGACTTGAACCCCAACCTTACCCCAACCCCAGCTGCAACCCCCCCATCCACCTCTCCCAGCATCCCCGTCCCTAACCCTGACCCCAGCCTCAAGTATTCTTCTGTTTCAGAAATCGCTTCGAAATATATTCTACCCAGGTTTTAATTGATATCAATCGCTCTTTGCAGCTCCGGACCCAACGCCACCCCCACTCATTTACCTATAACCCCAAGGGCAAACCCAAACCCAATCCTAACCCCAACTCCAGCCCCACTCCCACCCCCAAACCCAACCCCTACACTGCCCAACCCAAACCCTACTTCACTTTGGTTCCTGTTGAGAACCTGCCTCGCATTTTTCCCCCAAAGTATTGATGACATGGATTGTGTTCTCCCATCCCTTGCCCCAGCCCCAACCCCAACCCCTATCCCCACCACCACCGCCATCGCCATCGCCTCCACCTTCCCCAACCCTAACCCCCACCTGACCCCAAACCCGACCCCCATCTGACCCCAACCCTAACCCCCACCTGACCCCAAACCCGACCCCCATCTGACCCCAACCCTAACCCCCACCTGACCCCAAACCCGACCCCCATCTGACCCCAACCCCAACCCCCACCTGACCCCAACCCCAACCCACATCTGACCCTAAACCCAACCCCCACCTGCGTGCTGGCGGCCAGGGCTTTGTGGACCGCACGTTCCGCACCCGGCCCTCCCTCAGCCCCGCGAGCCTCGCCGAGGGGGCCAACGCGGCCGCCGCGTGGGCCGCCAGCCCGGGGGGGCTTGCGCGCACGTCCAGCGGTAGCGATGTGCTGGCGAACGCAAAGGTAGGCGCCTAGTCAGCACTAGCTGTTGTGATCCCAGTGGTTCTGGGCTGAGCAAGACAGTTGCGAAGATAGGCGCCAACTGGGCAGTACACCGCCCAGCGTGGGTCCTAAATTACGTTAGGTCTAGCTGGAGTAGGTTAGTGTGGGCCCTGAATTACTCTGGACAGTGTAGCTGGTAGGATTACGGCTATTCTGTGCCGAGCAAGACAAGCGCCAAGGTGCTGCAGGCGCCATGGTGCAACGCAGGACGTCGGCAGCAGCTAGTGTGTTCATACGCTGCTTCAGGTAAAAATGTAAAGGTAGTAGCCACCCCGGCAGCGGGAGAGGGTACTAGTAGCATGCAAGCGTAGGACTTCGACCATGGACGCTTGTTCTATGCTTTGAAGTAGCGCTAATTATTGACTGTACTACTAAACTACTACTTAGCCATGATCTTTGCTGACATTTTCCCACGCGAGATGGTATGTTATAAGCGGCCTTGTGCAACCGTAATGCCCACTGTCTTCCGCCAAGGTCATCTGGCTTTACGCACCGCCTGCTCGGTTACACGAGAAAAATTTCTGGGAAATTGCAAGGCAGAAAACAAAAGAAAAGCTTCTATCGAAATGAAATACGACACACCTGTGAGTGGTAGTGGATGCCTTGCGAAGCCATAGTCTTTTTCACAATCGACTGCAGCGCTGGATTGTCAGGGAAACTGAATAGGGAGGTCACGATCTCCGCAGGCAGTTCCTCCTTGGAATGGACAAATGACATGTGCTACAATTAGTGCCTATTGTGAATATGAACATCCCTGTTTCTCCCACCACCACCACACACACACACACACACACAAACACACACACACACACACACACGCACACACACACACACACACACACACACACACACACACACACACACACACATACTGCCTGGGCAGCTGTCGCCGGATTCCATCAGCAGCGATGGCCCCAGCTCTTCATCCTCCACATCCGCCAAGGTGGGTGGCATGATACCAATGCATTTGTTAGTTTAATGATTAGTAGTATAATTATGGAGCCAATCGCTCGAAGATTGCGACATCCGCCATGGTGGGTGGCACCTGAATGACAGGCCATGCCACATGTGATGATATAGCATGCTACTAGTTATCGACATGCTAACCCTGAACCCTAAATGTTTATAGACTTGGGTCTCCTGCTGTCATGCTATGTCTTAGCATTTTCGCATCGCCTTCCACCATGATACCTTTGAATTATCTACCGTGTCTTACCGTGTAATTACCTGCCAATGGGTCCCTGCCCAACCTGGACATGTGGTCAACCTGCATGGCTGAAGGCCTGACCTCTATGTCATGCGGCTTGGTCATTGAATTGCGCGTAGTCATGGGGCCTACACAACCTTAGGCCCACACAATGCAGGCCTACTTCAGAACATCCGAGCAGGTCTAGGGGCGGAGTTTGTTTGCATGCGTGCATGCTGATGGGAAACAGGGAAATGGGAGTAACTTTACAGTGAGTCAACCGTTCGGGTGGTTATTTTCTTATCTCAGATAAGTACCTTCCTTCTGTCTGGGTCAACAGGTTGACAGAGACACAGGGGCGTCAGGAGCAGGAACACTTGCTACTGTGCCAGCGCCAGCATCAGCAGCATCAAGCGGGAGCGTGCGAGCATCGGGCCATTTCCGGTCCATGAGTATGTTCGCGGGCGGCACGGCCATGAAGCACAAGGAGCCGGAATGGCCCACACAGAAGCTGGGGGACAAGGACCGCTCGCTGGCCCGCCTCGAAGACAAGTTCAGCCAGCTGGGGCAGGAGTTCATGGAATTTAGCAGCCGCGGAGCGAGGGAAAAGGCATAGCTGCCAATGTAATCTTAGCTCTGGAAGCGTTGGGCCCAGGAAGCACATAGTTGAAATTTTAAGCTCTTTCGGTTGGTCCAGATTCTTTCGATTAGTGTGCTAAGGCTGGCATGCGAGAGCAGGATGCCCCAGGGACTGGAAGTCATAAACGATTCCATTCAAATCATGAGTATTTAGTTGTCTCACTTAATTTAGCCAATGCGGTCCTCATGTCAAGTAATTAATGTACACGTGACTGCGTCACGTGAGCATAAGTCCTCAGTGGGAGGGGAACATGGGATGGAATGAATGATGCGAACTATCTAGCTCCTAATTACAGGGTTGTGGGCACCACGGCCCAAATTGCTATGAATGCCAAACTGGGTCACACGCGGAGCCCCCACAGACTTGGGAGTGGTCCCTTCACCGCTTAATTAATTAATTAATAGACATGTGACTGTGTCACGTGAGCATAAGTCCTCAGTGGGAGGGGAACATGGGATGGAATGGATGGTGTAAGCTATCTAGGTCCTAGTTACAGGGGTGTGGGCACCGCGGCCTGAATCGCTATGAATGCCATACGCGGTCACACGCAGAGCCCCCACAGACTTGGGGGTGGTCTCCTTCATCACTACTTGCCATCTATCCTTGCGCACCATCTGCCTCCATATTGATTACAGACAAACCAGGAGGCTGCCCGGGTGTGAGCCCGTCACATCTAGTGTAGCACATGTCCATGCCGAGTCTATCACGAAAAGTCCACGGGTGGCGGCCCTGCCGCGCGCGTCCTGGGGCACGCTAGGTGAGGACATATCGCCCAGGCTGGGCGGGCTTGGTGCCAGCTAGTCTATCTGATGTGTCTACCTGATCTGTGCGGGCCAGGTGCCCGGCTAGGCCCAGGTGCCTGTGCCTAATAATGTGGGAAACATGGGGCAAATCAACGTACAGATCCTCATTACTAATGTGCAAACCAAAGGGGATGTTAAGGGCCTTGAGCAGCATCTTGGTGACGTTGCCGTCGAGTCGTTGCTCCAGCTCCTGCGTCAGTGTCCAGGTCTCGGCACCGTAGGTCAGGATCGTCAGAATGACGACGCTGAAGAGCTAGGTCACGCTTGACGATCCAGGGTAGGGTGGGGTTGCTCCACCAGCAGCGGTGGTCATGGAGTTGCGCCCATGCACGCCATGCCGATCCGTGTCGTCAGGTCGTCCTCGCAGTCGGGAAGCCAACTGCCGAGCAGCTTGAAGCGGCCTGGAGTTGGGTACTTGACCTCGGCGTCGTCTAAGAGGCGCAGTGTGGGTGGGAGCCCTGTCATGCCGAGGGCCAGGGCCTCCGTTTTGGGGCTGACTTCTAGACCAACCGCCCGAGCCTCGAGCGCCAGGCAGTCCAGCCAAAGTTGGGCAGACTCCGTCTTCTCGATGAGCGTGATGTTGTCGGCATAAATGAGGTCAGCTAGTAAATAATGGTTGTTAGTCGCCCCCCCAATGCTCCAAGCTCGTTCATGATCGCTAGGCCAGGGGCACGGCCTGCATGCGATGCTAGCAAAGCGAGCACGTGCCTGGCGCAGAACATAATCCACTACAATAATAAACAGGTACGGCCGGCGACAGGACGCAAACCTGCCAGATGCCGGTCTGCAGTGGGCATGGCGGGGTAAAGCCGTGTTGAGTGCACACCGAAGTGGTCCACCCCTAGCTCATACAGCGTGCGGATGACGGTCATCATAGGAGTGGGGACGCGAGCGCGAGCAAGTACAGCCCATAGAGCGTCCCAGAGGACAGAATCAAAAGCCTTGATGAAGTCGACAAAGATCAGGATGGCGGGAAACTCACCAGGTTGCAGGAGAGCGATTTCCTCGAAGAGGCGACGCGCGACGAAGATGGCCATGACGGTGTTGCGCCCAGGACGAAAGCCAATTTGACTTTCCCCTAGGTGACGGTCGAGAGCAGAACGAAGGCGGTTGAGGATCATGCGCATGAACAACCTTCATCGCTACTTGCCATCTACCCTTGCGAACCATCGATATCTGCCTCCATATTTATACAGACAAACCAGGAGGCGGCCCGGGTGTGATCGAGCCCGTCTCGTCTAGGATAGCACATGTCCATGCCTAGCCTATCACGGAAAGTCCACGGGTGGCGGCCCTGCCGCGCGCGGCCTGGGGCACGCCATATGCAGGTGAGGACAAAACGTCCGGGCTGGACGGGCTTGGAGTCAGCTAGTCTATCTTATGTGTCTACCTGATCTGTGCGGGCCAGGTGCCCGGCTAGGCCCAGGCGCCTGACAATGCCTAAGAATATCGGAAACATAGGGCAAATCAGCGTACAAATCCTCACTACTAATGTGCAAACCAAAGGGGATATTAAGGGCCTTAAGCAGCACAGTCTTGGTGGTCAACGTTGCCGTCGAGTTGTTTCTCCAGCTCTGCGTCAGTGTCCAGGTCACGACGCCGTAGGGCAGGATCCTCAGAATGACGACCTTGAAGAGGTAACGCTTGACGATCCAGGGTAGGGCGGGGTTGCTCCAGCAGCGGCGGTGGTCATTGCATGAGTTGCGCCCACGCCATGCCTGTCCGTGTCGTCAGGTCGTCCTCGCAGAACTTGGGAAGCCAACTGCCGAGCAACTTGAAGCGGCCTGAAGTAGGGTAATGCATGGACTGCAGTGTCGTAATTGACCGCGGAGTGGGGGCGGGGGCCCGGCCAGGCCGAGAGCCAGGGCCTCCGTTTTGGGGCTGGCTTCTAGACCGACAGCCCGAGCCTCGAGCGCCAGGTGCAGTCCAGCCAAAGTTGGGCAGACGCCGGCTTCTCAATGACCGTGATGTCTGAAGCCACTGAGTTAATCAGAAAAGTAAGCTGCATACCAATGCCTGGCCATCATGTCAGGGCATCCAAGCATAACCGGCCTGGACCAAGTACTACAAGCGAGCATGTACCATGGTCTTTTGTTTAATTAGAGCGGCTAGCGCTACCCTCGGAGCGACAAACAATGTGCCTAATGGAAATGTACATAACAACACCACAAGAGTCTTAGCCAGGCTCTGCCCATGCAGAGAGCCACTCGACTCTCTGCTGAGACGCCAATGCCCTAGCCATTGCTAAGCCATGAGCTAGTATCTTCCACCCCATGTCCACACCTTAGCTGCATGCTGGAATACATGGTGGCGCAGGTGCACCTTGTGCACCCAGAGTAGTGGCAGCTTACATTCCCCCGGCCACCTGCAGGTTGTACATGTAGCTCAGAATGTCATTAAAAACTATCACATGCCCCTTCTCAGGGATGTGTTTCATATACTCCCCATGGCAATATGTTCTTAGTTAATTAATTAATAATGCAGGGTGCCCCATGGCTGACTTTAGCCACCTTGACAGCTAGTACCAGGTCATCGATTAATTAATTAATGGAGATTGGGGAAGAATGTCCATTCAGGCAATGTTTGGCAAACTGATGGCTCTCAGTCAGCATGTCATTGCATGGCACCGTTTTGAACCACCTTCAGAAATGCATGGAAGCTCAAGGTTTTTAAAACCAGAATGTTATACATGTAGCAGCAGGATCTGCGCAACGAAAGCCTGGGTCTACTTATACGGCGTGAGGTCCTAGAAATGCAGTGCTGTTGATGACATTCTCGGACGAACTCGGTTGCATGTTCACACCTCAGCTCATGTTCACTCCTCAGCTCGATCTTTGAAGGCCTTCGTCAACGCGGGAGGAGCCATACCTGTGTGATGACAGAAGGCAGGCAGGTAAAGATATAGCAGCGAGGAAATTCTATAAGCTGCTTCAGTGGGACTAATATACAGACAGCAATTTCTGAACTTGTGTCATAGGAAATAAGGTTAAATTATGCAACTATAAACCAGGTAGGCATGTCTAGGGGGTGGGGAGGCTGCACATGCTTGGATGGCATGCAATCACGGGCAGCCGGCAGATGCAAGGATTAGGTACGTTCAAGATGACGATACTTGCTAGCAGCCAGAGGTCTTCTCCAGTGAGTGCTCTGTGCCGACATGATCCCCTTCACAGAGGTATGTGCATTGCCCACAGCGGGGCAATTCAGGCAGTCTGACGTATGGCGTGTTGTGAGCCAGGGCTTGTTGCTTTCGTGTGACGTGTGCCAGAGCTTGTTGCTTTCGTGTGTTGTTGCCAGGGCTTGTTGATTTCGTGTGACATATGCCAGGGTTTGTTGCTTTCGTGTTTGCTTTCGTCAAAGCCAATAAATTGTCATTTTGAGGGCACACAATCGCTAGAAAAGAATTATCTAAGGACGCAGTAGAGATCTCAATCAGAAGTGCTTGTAGAACTAGAGGTACTGTGCTTTCAGCAGCGCACCCCCCTACGAACAAGAACCTGCCCACCTTGAGCTTGAGTTATATAAAACTGAATTTAATTAGAACGCGTGACTGCGTCAGGGAACCCTATTCCTCTTTGATCGGAACGGATGGTGGGGATGGAGGCAGAGTTCCATCATACAGCGTAATATACGGCGTATAATGGAACTCAGTCTGGAGGAGATAAAGGGCTGTCTATTAAGAATATAATGAACTAGCTTATGATTGGAACATACTAGTTCCCTCCCCTCCCACCTTGATGGAATGGAGAGACGCATGTCTAGTCCAAAGTATCGAGTGGCACAGGTACAATTGCCCACCGCTGGCCACCTTGATGAGTGGAGAAAGGCATATCTATGCAAAAGTATCGAGTGGCACAGATACGATTCGTGGCCACCACGTGCGGCCCACCTTGATGGTCGAGTGGAGAAAGGCATCTCTATGCAAAAGTATCGAGTGGCACAGATACGATTCGTGGCCACCACGTGCGGCCCACCTTGATGGTCGAGTGGAGAAAGGCATCTCTATGCAAAAGTATCGAGTGGCACAGATACGATTCGTGGCCACCACGTGCGGCCCACCTTGATGATCGAGTGGAGAAAGGCATCTCTATGCAAAAGTATCGAGTGGCACAGATACGATTCGTGGCCACCACGTGCGGCCCACCTTGATTGTTGCATCTGCAAAGCCGGCGTACAGCCTGCCCTCGTGTGCCAGCAGAGCCCGCGCATCCTCCCCCGGCTCTGTGATTGTCCTGCCGTGCGTGTAGTCTTCCGTGCTCCACGCCTGCCAAGTGGACCCACAAGGAGGTCGGCATAGTGAAGCGGTCAGGCACAGGTGACAGTTAGGCCAACTGGTAGGTGACCATCAGGTCTCTTCTACAACAAGATCAGAAACTGTAGACCCAGGTGCCTGGTATGCTGTACCTGTTAGGCCACGTACAAGTTACAACGCCTGCGCTGGGATTCTTGGTTACCAAACTAGGGGGTACACTGATATAAACCTTATATGAGCGCGTAGCATCAGACTGTAGTACCAGTAGGCAGTGTTCTATCCGCGCATCAAGCGCCTCCCCTGCAGTTCAGCTAGTGGAATAACAACCTGTTCGGCTTTCTGAGGCTGTGCGCGGAACGTAACCCGTGGCATCAACAGCAGCAGATTTGCACCTGAGAATCATATACGCACAACTAATGATGGCAATAATCAGCAATATCAATTAAACGGTATCCGCACAACTAATGATGATAATAATCAGCACAAGTAATAGAATGATACTATTAGCACGCCTAATGATGGCAATAATCACAGTAAAACTACTAAGCATGATATCCGCAAAGCTTATGACGATAATCAGCAGCTTGAGTGCCTTCCAGCAGAATTTAGTGGAGGGTTTATGAGGGTCCATTCAGCGGAGAGTTTGAATTCTCATTGGTGCGCCCACTGTACAACCACCCTCACCCTCACAGTGTGTGCCCTCCTGAAGACCTATCATAGCAAAAAAGACCTACCTATGTAATCACTCTGTCAGCCATGAACTCACCTTAATTGCCTTAACGTAACTCACTGGTATTTTGTATTTATACTTCTGTGATAGTACTACTAGCAGCATATCAATACTGGTATTGACTTTGGTGATTTATTTATAAACTTACCTAGGTCACTCCATCAGCCATCGTCTCACCTAGGTCACTCTTTCAGCCATCGTCTCACCTAGGTCACTCTCTCAGCCATCGTCTCGCCTAGGTCACTCTATTAGCCATCGTCACAGCTAGGTCACTATATCAGCCATCGTGTCACCTAGGTCACTCTATCAGCCATCGTCTTACCTAGGTCGCTGTCACATAACTCACCGGTATGTATATGATACTAAATAAATACCGGTATTGACTCTGTGGTATACTGACTCACCTTGATTGCTTTGTCCGCCATCGCAACGCACAGGAAGCCACAGCTCACGGCGAGCGAGAGGCAGTCGGACGACTCGCTGATCACCGATACGCACGCGTAAGAAGCGGTGCTCCAGACCTGTGGAGTGAGACATTAAAAAATATTCATAATTCATAGGTGAAAGCATGGTATAAACACTTGTCATCAGCACGGCCGGAAACGGATCTCACTCCCACCCACGCGTAGGAGGACGTGCTCCAGACCCAATTGTGCGCATGGACAACACCTTTAAGGGAATTACACGGCAGTTTGACGCGAGACAAAAAGCATGGGTTTATAAATATATACTACGACCACGACTACTACTACTTCTACTTCTACTTCTACTTCTACTTCTACTTCTACTTCTACTTCTACTTCTACTACAACTACTACTACTACTACTACTACTGCTACTACTACTACTGCTGCTACTACTGCTGCTGCTGCTGCTGCTGCCGCCGCCGCCGCCGCCGCCGCCGCCGCCGCCGCCGCCGCCGCCGCCGCCGCCGCCGCCGCCGCCGCCGCCGCCGCCGCCGCCACCGCCGCCGCCGCCGCCGCCGCGGCTGCGGCTGCTGCTGCTGCTGCTGCTGCTACTACTACTACTACTACTACTACTACTACTACTACTACTACTACTACTACTACTACTACTACTACTACTACTACTACTACTACTACTACTACTACTACTACTACTACTACTACTACTACTACTACTACTATAGTAGTATATAAATATACGACTACGATTCATATTCAAAAACAGACATGCACATGCTGCAAGAATTACACAGCTGTCTGACGTGATACAACAAGCATGGGCTTATAGATACATATTACTATAGAGTAAATACTAGTATCTATACACTACTACAATGTATTCATAATATTATTATTATTACTACTACCGCTACTACTACTACTACTACTACTACTACTACTACTACTACTACTACTACTACTACTACTACTACTACTACTACTACTACTACTACTACTAGTACCGCTACTACTACTACTACTACTACTACTACTACTACTACTACTACTACTACTACTACTAGTAGTAGTAGTAGTAGTAGTAGTAGTAGTAGTAGTAGTAGTAGTAGTAGTAGTAGTAGCAGCAGCAGCAGCAGCAGTAGCAGTAGTAGTAGTACTTAGCGGTAGTGGCAGTCGTCGTAGTAGGCATCATAGTAGTCGTAGTAGTATTTAGTAATTTGGTGACCCTACCCTACCCCCTCACAACCCATACTAGATTGCCACATTATCTACCAATGACTTCTTGCTAGTCGTACGACTATAACTTCTTGCTAGAGCATATACCAAGGACGACGTCATGTCAGGTACTGTTGATCTGCGAAGGTCAGTCCAGATATGGCAGGCATGGGGCCCACCAAGTCCTCCACAGGGAAACAAACGCCTACCTGCGTGGCCCGGCCACCCTGGTGAAGCATGGCACTGTTCGCCTTCGTTTATAGTTTTCTTTCAATTGTTCACGTGGGTCATGCAGTATAGCTCATGAATTTCACCTTGCTCATAGCAGCTGGTGCATGTTAGCTAACGCCCCAGCGCAAGACTATCTAAGACCAACTAAACCGCTGCCTTAACCTGAGGTTGCTGCCCGAATGCTGCCTGCCTCGAAAACAACCAGGCAATTACCCCTTTTCCTATCAATTGCATCAGAAGCCTGTTTTAAAGCTTGGGATCACAGTAGGGAAGCCTTGTCTCCTTCCCTCTTGCGCACAGAGAAGGCATGTCATGCCTTGAGGCTCAACGTAGGTATTACATGGTCGGTATGCCCAGAACTGTTGACCTCGTGCCTTGGGGCACACAAGTTCACATGCAAATTCACAAGACAAGTCAAAGGGGTGTGTCTATATTGAGCATGCAGTAATGCAACATGCTATGGTTCATACTTTAAATAAGTATATATATGGGGCCCATAAAAATGCCAGTAAGTTGTTGCATGCCGCCAACTACCCAAAATGCTTAAAACCACCCAAAGCGTTGCGAGGAAAGATGAGGGTTGCACTAAAGATGATGTTACTAGGGTTTTTAGTTGAGGTGAAGGTGGCGGCTAGGAGGGATTCTACGTACCCTCATCATAAATTACAACACAACGCCGACTGATTTGAAAGGGAAACCACGAACTCATAGCATAAAATTCAGACATGCCATGCAATTATTTAGGCACCCACGTACAGCCTTACCACGGCATACAAGAAAAGATGGCATGTAACTGCGGGTGTTTAGAGCACCCGAAACTCCGTACATGGAGAATCAAAGCAAGCTGGTAACCGATCTCGAGGCACATACTGGTATCGAGAAATACAAAAATGCCGTCACAGTACATCTAACAGCAACAGTTCAAGGGCACCAGTTATGACGGCACAACAATACAAGCACCCACACACCTCTATCGATCATAGATGCGGTATATACAGGCTTACGCACCCATACAACGAAACATACAGATGCCGTCTGAATGACCTCTAAGAACAACACATCGTCACTCAATTAAGGACACCCACGCAGCAGCATAGCAGATGCGGTATAACACACCCACGCAGCTGACAGTATCGTCGAATACAAACCTGCACACCATCTAGTCTACAAAGGGCACCCACGCACCTGCATCGTGGAATGCAAACCTGCCGATTTATATAAAAACACCCAAAGTAGTCTTGAGTAGTTTGAATTGAGAGCACCCGCACACCCGTGTCGTGGAATGCAAACCTGCCATCTAATATTAAAATGCCGTATTAGTTGAGAGCACCCGCACACCCGTGTCGTGGAATGCAAACCTGCCATCTAATATTAAAATGCCGAATTAGTTGAGAGCACCCGCGCACCCGTGTCGTGGAATACAAACCTGCCATCTAATATTAATGCCATAGTAGTTGAGAGCACCGCGCACCCGTATCGTGGAGTCCCTGGACGCACTGAAGAGCATCCCTTCCCCCAGCGCGAGCGCAGTTACGTGGTGGAAGTGGCCCTCCATTGTCGTGATGCATGCGTGGGTGGAGCAGCTCCAGACCTGCTGGCACGCACACACATGATTCTTGGCGCACACACGCACGATTATTCTGGCGCACTCACGGGAAATGATGACAGTACAACAAGACAAGTGTCCGAGCTTGTCAACAACTTCATATTGTGCGCGGCTTCTTCTTTATCTTGTGTAAAAGTGGTTTCCATGATTGGTCATTATTTCTTTTAAGCATGTCCGCGCTTGGGTTCTGTAAGTCGTGCAGCAAGCGTGCGCACGTGTACATGTGCCTTTCTGCGCATCAAGGATGCGTGCAGGCGAGTGGGGTTAGGATTCAGGAAGTTCCGGTATGCTTTTTTATTCTTACCCCGGTTACCATGCAGTGCCAATGCTCACCCTCTTCCCTGGGCATCCACATTTCCTCGAATCGCCAGACAAAAGGCATGCGGGAAAAATGAACGTAATCATCGTCCTGCATGGCAGATGATGTGCGCTATATAAGTAAAAATTAACCACCTGCCCACCTTGATTGTAAACAGTAGCAAGCCCACCCGGGAGGCTACAGCGTTAGCCCATAAGCCCACCTGGATGCTTGCATCCTTCACGCACCTTCTTACAAAAGCTGTATGAGCCGCTGTCCTAGTCTTGAATTCGGGTGCTGGAACTTATCAATCATTCACCCGTGAATTCTTTTGGCTGCTGGAGTTTATCCATCGTTCCCCCACCTTGATTGAGTGGTCGTACGAGCCGCTGTAGAGCACATCATTCCCCAGCAGCAGCGCGGATGCCGTCGTGCGGTGGCCCGTCATGTTGCAGATGTGGCTCAGGGGGGCGGTGGTGGACCAGACCTGGTGGGCATGTCCGCATGTGATTAACATCACATACAGGTTTCTTATGCATTCATACTGCTTGCCGCAGGGGGCCGGTGGTGGACCAGACCCGGTCGACAGGGCTGTCCAAATGTGATCACACGCGTATGAATACAAGTTGCTTATGCATTCTGTTCTTGAGAAGTTGGTGGTGGGTCAGACCTGCTGGGCACGTCCTCAACGTCATTACGCCAAACATGAGTTGCTTATGCCTTGTCTTCTTAAGGGGGCCGGTGGTGGGCCATGCCTGGCGTGCGTGTACACCCAAAACACATTATTCATTAAACTAGGTTCTTGAGAAGCCGGGGATAGGTCAGACCTGGTGGGCATATGTCCTAAATGTGATCACGCCAAACATAAGTTGCTTATGCGTCCATACGGCTGAGCACACCTGGTGGTCCGCGGTTCCTGGTGGGACCAGACCTGGTGGGAACATCAAATGTCATTACGCCACACGTTAGGTGTTGAAGCCCTCATGGTTACTCTTTAACAATACAGGCTACTTCAGTGCATGCTCTTTACTCTACTTTTGTCCATTCACGAGCACTGGCCAGTTGCATGATAGTCGCTTACGAAAGCGGGAGAATATGAAGGCAACAGGACTATGAAACATATTTCACAGAGGCAGGATTAAGAGGAGAGGGAAGTTCTTAGAGCAAGGTATATATTAAAGCTCTTTGTCACGGCCCTCACTAAAACTGTTCACTTTCTATGAGGAACGGGGTCGACGTAGAGCTGCTGGTTTCAGCATGCACACACACTATACTACAGTGACCACTCTCTCTCTCTCTCTCTCTCTCTCTCTCTCTCTCTCTCTCTCTCTCTCTCTCTCTCTCTCTCTCTCTCTCTCTCTCTCTCTCTCTCTCTCTCTCTCTCTGTGCCTGTTTCTCTCTCTCTGTGGTCAGTCGATCAGCTAGCTAATTTGATTCAAGAATGTGTAGGACCTTCTGCTGCACTTCCAGTCTGTTTGGTATCCCTTGGTGGCTCTGCAACGTCCAGCCAACACGTGGCACATGGAGGAGTGCTCAGAATACGGATGCTCCCACTATCCATTTCCATGAGCCCATGCAAGCTGGGATGTGCACACGGGAACAAGCACAAGCAAGCCGAGCTAGCGTGCCACTTGCCATCCAATTACCCTTAAAAGAGCGGAGAGTGGCTACCAAGTAACTTAAGAGGCAGCTGCTAATCCACAGTGGATTGGCACAGGGATGGGATCAGGACGAGGAAGGGCAATTTGCATTTAGAGCACACAACACAGATTTGGCAAACAAGATGTTAGCATTTCTACTAGAAGCCCCCCTGATCTGGATGGGATCCTGCATGTGTACTAATAGGATTCCCCCCGCACCTGGATGGCTCCCCCTGTTATCCCGCAGTAAATGTGGCCACCGCCCACCACCAGCGCGCGCACCACGCCCAGCAGTCCGGTCACACTAGGGCCTCGCTTGTGGTCCGCCGTGCTCCACGTCTGCTCATAGAAGTATAAATTGTAGTATAATAAGAAAGAGGACATGCTCAGGTAAGTCAAGAGTAAGAGGCTATGCTTGTGGTTCGCCGTGCTCCACGTCTTATCATAGAAGTATATATAACAACTCAAGATGATCTCTCAAACAGCATCATGACCTCACGATTCCCAAATCCAACTCGCTCAAACAACAGCTCAATTGACCTTCTATATATAATATTACGACTAGTTTATATTTAGCCGCTCACGATGATCTCGCGCGGGCACCCCATGTAGAGCACCCCCTGGTCCACCGCCATGGCATGCACCGCGTGGTTCTCTACTGCGACCGTTGAGCTCAGGTCACCCAGGTTCCACACCTGTTTGCAAGGGGCACACATACGTTCAGGTAGATAAACAAAATGGTTAGGTCAATGAATACTAGGGGGGGGAAAAAAAAGTAAATAAGCAATGGAAGCTGAAGCAACGCGTGCATGAAGCAGCAAGCCCAGGAATCTTTATCAGGTAACCCAAGTAAACCCCGCCCGTGAAATATGTATAACTAAAAAAAAGAAACGGCATCTTCCAGGTGGACAAATATGGAGATTGACAACTGTATGAAGCATGGCAAGGCTGCCTGAAATATGAGCCCACCATCGTTCATACCATTGATTACTATATTAGTAGGTAGTAAAACCCGGGGTTCAAAAGTTGAGCATTAGATTACTTTGTTTTGTTGGGCTCGCAGGGATTCAGGTCTACGGCCATGATCAAGAGTGGCGGAAGATCGAGCACGCAATACACAACAAGAGAGAGGTCAACAAGAGAGAGGTCAACAAGAGCGAGATAAACAAGAGAGAGGTCAACAAGAGAGAGGTCAACAAGAGAGAGGTCAACAAGAGAGAGGTCAACAAGAGAGAGGTCAACAAGAGAGAGGTCAACAAGAGAGAGGTCAACATGAGAGAGGTCAACAAGACAGAGGTCAACAAGAGAAAGGTCAACAAGAGAGAGGTCAACAAGAGAGAGGTCAACAAGCGAGAGGTAAACGAGAGAGAGGTAAACGAGAGTGAGGTCAACAAGAGAGAGGTAAACAAGAGAGAGGTAAACAAGAGAGAGGTCAACAGAATACATGTAATGCACCCAGTACAGTACAACTAGCATATGCAGTACGAACCGTTGTGGACAACAGCTGCCTTCAATGGTTACTGGGCCAACCCGGCGGCGCACGATCCACAGGTAAACCAATAATGCTTGCCAGGGCAGCCACAGCATGCCACCTGGCGCAGTTGACGCATAGAACGGTTCTAGCTGCCGCATCAAAGAAAGGATGGTGGACCATTTCGCAAACGCGGACCTGGCACAGCAGGCAAGCCACCGATGCAGTGGATACCATGGTTCATGCGCTGCGATTTTGACGCGCTCGGTACAGATGGTACTGATGATGCAGGATAGCCCAACATGCGGGTGGCGTCAAATATTATGATATTTATTGGCGCAGCCTATGCATAGGTTGGGAGATGGCAAGCACGGATCTCAACCAGGGCACGTAGCGCAGTCGCGTGCTTTTAATTGAATGATTAATCGCATCAAGGATGCACTGCATGCGCAGCAAATAGGCAATCACATTTGCATCAATCGAATCAGGTCCCGCCCGCCCGCCCGCCCGCCCACCCGCTCCCCAGCCTACTCGCTCATTGCCCAGTCGGTTGGTCAGTTATATATAAGATTGGGCAGGCGGGTGGGCGATGGGCCAGGGGATGGGTGCGCAGGCAAGCAGGAAAAAAGAAGTTTCCGCCCCTTACCCTCGTGCTCTTATCATCCGATGCGCTGTAGAGTACCCCATCGCCCATCGCCAATGATGTCACGGGTTGGGTGTGCCCTGCCAGGGTGGCCATGCAGCCAATGCGTGCGAGCTCCTCCCCCTGCCAAGTGCCAGATCGGGCACGAGTAGCGCAAGAAGAACAGGGTCTTGTATAAGGAGCGCAGCCTTAAAAGGATAAGTACAGAGGCATTGGGAGGCCACTGTGGATTAAGGGTAGGTGTTTGAACAAGACAACGTGAAAGATTAGGCACTTAACTTAAGGTAACATGAGCCACATAACTAGTTGTGTCCCTGTAAAAGTGGAGCTGCATGAGAGCAGAAAAAAAAAGCAGAACCGGGGGGGAGGGGCGGGGGGGGAGGCTCTCACCGACTCACCCACTCACCCATCATCACTCTTGGCCCATCCCCTAAGCTAGATACCCATCTACCTGTCTTTGTCCACATGTCCTTATCAACAATGCACCAAAAGTGGTGAGGTCTGAGGCCAAGAGAGCGTATGACTTGACGACACAACCTCATGACTTGACGACACAAGACACAACGCTGAACGCACAACATATCAGATAGCAACTAGCAAAGCGTACACATATCCACAATCATACGCGTACTACACACTACTAACTTTACAGTAGTACCTTCACATGACATAAAGTATAAATACGATACCATAAAATATCAGCATGAGGCACAAATGATAACATTCAGATTAAATTTAAAATAGAACGCATATCACATGACAACATGCTGTCATCAACCACCAGCATGCACCAACCGGGCAGAAACCTCATCAAGCACCATGCATCGATCATGCACCCACCAGGCAAAAGCGGGCTCGCTTCCGGCCCCGCCCGGGACCCTCGCCATCGGCCGACCTGAGCTGGCCCAGCTCCGCTCTCAGCTCCGAGATCTCGGCCAGGGCACCCTGGAACGCGGACGACAGGGACTGCAGGTGCTGCGCCAGGGAGGATTCCAGGTGCTGCGCCATCTCCCCCCTGGCCACCTGCGGGAGAGCGAGCGAGCACGTTATTGTCATGGCACATGCATAGTCAAAAGATGCGCTCCTTATGTTATATGAATATGTTCAATATGTCTACTACTACAGTAAGCTCTATGACACGGATAGTAAACTCTATCACACGGATAGTAAGCTCTATGACACGGATTGTACACTCTATGACACGGATAGTACACTCTATAACACGGATAGTAAACTCTACATAACACGGATAGATACTCTATAACACGGATAGTATACTCTATGACACGGATAGTACACTCTATAACACGGATAGTATACTCTATAACACGGATAGTAAGCTCTATGACACGGATAGTAAGCTCTATGACACGGATAGTAAACTCTACATAACACGGATAGATACTCTATAACACGGATAGTATACTCTATGACACGGACAGTATACTCTATCACACAGATTGTACACTCTATGACACCGATGATAGAGTAATGAAGCGAGAGCGGCAACCGAAAAACAGCTTACTACAGCCAGGCAGGTGACAGTGCTGCAGTCGCAACTCGAGCACGCCTGGGTACCCCTAGACTGCGTGCATGCTTGGTCCATGGCCACAATGTCTACGTACGGGCTTTGGCGAGTGTAGTGTGCGATGAGTAATGCTATGCATATCGACGTAGCAACAACAGCTAGGACACACCACAAAAAGAATATACTGTCATCTGAAATGACTGTTCACGCCATCAAGAAAGTTTGCACAGGGTTGAATGACAATCAGGAAAGTCAGCACAGGGGAATGACAATTAGTCAGGAAAGTTAGCATGAGGAGATTACTATAGGGGAAATCCTAAGGAGCAAGCAAACTTACTACGCTCCACTTGCCCAGAAATCCTTCCAAGATATGGCAACATGTTCCAATGGATATGGCACAATGTTCCAAACTCTGCCTGTGAACCCGGCTCATGCCCTTATTAACCTCACCTGAGATGGACACCCTGGGACCGCACAGGCGACCGTGCCCTTGCTACACTCGTCCGCCATGTGGTCCTCCAGCACATCACGTCGCATGGTGGCACCGCAGCCCCCGTTGAGCTGGCAGGGCACAAAGACGCCCCCGCAGTCGCTGCGGGCGTGCTCCTGCATCGTGGATGTGATGGGGATGAAACCATACCGGGAAGGAGAGGGCAGGAGAGGGCAGGAGAGGGCATGGGAGAGGGCAGGAGCGGGCATGAGAGGGCATGAGAGGGCATGAGAGGGCAGGAGAGGGCAGGAGAGGGCAGGAGAGGGTAGGAGAGGGCAGGAAAGGGCAGGCGAGCGCAGGAAAGGGCAGGGGGGTGGCTGGAGAGGGCAGGAGAGGGTAGGAGAGGCCAGGAGAGGGCAGGAGAGGGCAGGAGAGGGCAGGGGAGGGCAGGCGAGGGCAGGCGAGGGCAGGTGAGGGCAGGCGAGGGTAGGCGAGGGCAGGCGAGGGCAGGCGAGGGCAGGCGAGGGCAGGCGAGGGCAGGCGAGGGCAGGCGAGGGCAGGCGAGGGCAGGCGAGGGCAGGCGAGGGCAGGCGAGGGCAGGCGAGGGCAGGCGAGGGCAGGCGAGGGCAGGCGAGGGCAGGCGAGGGCAGGCGAGGGCAGGCGAGGGCAGGCGAGGGCAGGCCAGGGCAGGTGAGGGCAGGGGGGGGGGGGGGGGAGGAGAGGGCAAGCGAGGGCAGGGGAGGGCAGGGGTCAGGAGAGGGCCGAGGAGTCGAGAAAATCAGTCACAACAGCCACTTGGGGCCCTGACTGACCAGCATTCTTCTTGCATGTTCAACTAGTAGCTACTTCAGTAGATGGATTGAAAGCCTCCGTCCAGTCGTCAGCATAAGGAATCAGAAGGCATGGGAGTCAGTGGAGGGAGGGACATTCATCGCCCATTGAGGATGCTCCTACCCCATGCGACGACAGTGTAGTAAGCGCCCCATGACCAGGATGGATCATCGAAGTGCTTTGCTCGCCAGCAGAATCAGCATGCTTAGGGCTGGACTATGCATGCCGGGGCTGCCCCACTTTGAGAATGCGAAAAGCAGTAGGACCCCTCAATAAGTCAAAGGAAGTGGGCAGCAACTCAGCAAGTGTGGCAATCTGCCGCTTACCTCTTGATCTCGGAACTTGATGTTACGGTTGCAAAGCTTGCATGCGACTTTTCGATGTGGGCATTCCTGCAGGTGCCGCGCAAGATCTTCTCGCAAGACAATCTCCGGGCAGTCAGCATTACGACAATGTTCAGGTGCCTTGCCGCACAGCTCCAGGTGGTGGTGCAGTAGCCCCATAGCCATGGTTTCTACGCAGCCCCGGCCTGCGTTAGCGCACGCAACTTCCAAGGCGTTCACTCGATTTCGGACAGTTCTGTGAGCTTGCTTAATTTTCTTTCTGTCCAGCGGGTGCCTGCACTCGGGGCACGTTTTTTTCCCCAGTTCTACTAACCACTTTGTTAGACAACGTCGACAGGCAAGGTGCTCACAAGGGCCTTCCACGGGGTCCATTAGCAATCCCGTGCACATTACGCACAATAGATCGTCCGGAACCGGATGAGGTCTAATGACTCGAGCAGGATCAAAATCCATCGCTTCTCCAGACTTCCGCTAGTTCGATCGATCGCTGGCAGCCTGCACCCGGCCGGCCCTCCCGCGAATATATTATGTTGCCCCGCCGAGCAGCCGATCATCAATCATTGCTAGGCTTGAACGCAACTTTTTTTTCCCTCTGCACTGCCAGCAATCCCTTGCGGTTAACTGGCGGGCGGGGATAGAGCGACCATTCTGAGCCGGTGCAGACCGTTTTACGGAGTGCTTTTGGCGGGCAAGCTTTCGAGAAGATTAATTAACCGCTTCATGCGCCCATTGCGACGCTCACCCATGATCGCTTTGCGAAATTTTTAGATAACGTCTTCTATCCGACATGTTTTTAGATCTACGTGAGGATTCGGAACGAACTTTCATGGTGGAATCTCGCTGACTTGAGCAGCAACCGGCTGTCTTTTCCAGCAGCCATTCCGACATTTTTGCTGATTGTGCTGAAAAGCCTGCCTAATGGTATTTCTGTAGTCCACGTCAGAAATCGCAAGCACATCTAGCAGGCAAGATTCTGCGATTCTGTTGCCAAGTCATGCCAATGTGCTGCGATTCCGCTGTGATGATATTCCTCAACTCAGTCACCTGCGCTTTGAACTGCGGCTACGGCTGGCTACAGTACCCTGGCTACAGGTAACAGTACCCTAGTACCATCCACCCGATATACTACTATATA
The DNA here is from genome assembly GCA_009746045.1 of Mesostigma viride. Taxonomy (NCBI): domain Eukaryota; kingdom Viridiplantae; phylum Streptophyta; class Mesostigmatophyceae; order Mesostigmatales; family Mesostigmataceae; genus Mesostigma; species Mesostigma viride. The sequence continues at coordinate 233,167 of RPFO01000667.1, read as the reverse complement.
CCGTCCCTCGGCCACTATAGACTCTCTGCGGCCCATGTGCGGCGTGGGAAACAACTGAACTGAAGTGAACTGAACGGCTGGCTACAGGCCAGAATATCTTCTGCGGATATGCTGTTGTTGTTGTTGCCCACGCCGCACTGCCCGCACGATGCGCGGGAATAAAGTCAACTCAACGCCGCACATCAGCTGAGCCCACCGGCGCGGGAATTTCGGGGAAATGGGTACACCCTCCGCATTGGTAGTTTTAATTTTCGGGGAAATGGGTATATTTATTAGCCAGTTATGGACCAAAGAGGTGAGAGGGGAAATGAGTATCAGCGAATCCTAATGAAGGTGGGCACACACACGTGTGGCGGTGACAGGTGAAAGGCTAATAGGGCGCATTGGTAGTTTTAATTCAGTTCAGCCAAAAGGCCCTTCGGAATTAGACATTAGCGTTTTATTGGTTGAAAGTGCTACTGTACCCGCCCAATTAATTAATTATTAGTTTGTTTGTTTGGTTACCGAACAACCGTTGAACTGGCTGCGAAATTTAATAATTCTTTGTTTGTTGACTTTGTTCTGTAATAACCCAGCCGGATGCACTGCTCTTACGGCTAGGAAAAGCACATTTTTCAGCCAGAAATCATATTTCTTTGTTTGTTAGCGAGAAAGCTGCACACGTGACAGTAAAATAATATTTATTTACACTTTCTTTGTTTGTTTGGTAGCTTCAAAAACTACAGTTCACTACACTCGGGAATTAGTTAATTAAAATTCTTTTGTTTTATTTATCGTTTGCAGCTGGTCGGCGCCCAGCCTCATAATTATTTAGTAAAACTACCAATGCGGAGGGTGTATGTTATCCAACCGGCGCGGGAATACCAAGGAGACAACCAGCGCAGGCCAGAATCAGGAGAATCCGGACAACAGCTCAACTCAACTCAACTCAACTCAACTCAACGCCGCACTGCCAGCACATGGACCGCGGGAACTCAACTCAACAACGCCGTACATGGCCAGCGGGAAACAACTGAACTGAACTGAACATGGCCAGCAGAGATTCGGCCGAAACGGTATGTCAGATCGATCGGAACCAACCAACTCTTGTCAACTGTATGCTAGCGCGCCGGACGAGGCGAGCGCCCTCATGACTACAGTCACTACAAAGTGGGAGTTTTTACTGGTCGTTCCGTCGGGTATTTCTTATTCCGGGGCCCAATGGCCGGCGCCGCGCCAGACTCGCCCGCCTTTGGGCTTTGGGCGTCTTGGAATTTGGCTTTGGGCGTCTTGGAAGTTGGCTTTGGGCGTTTGCGCTTTTGGATTTCTACACTACACTGGTACTACGTAAAAAAGCACAGACTGGTGCAGCGTAACATCCATACAACGTAAAATTACCGCCGCACATGAGGCCGGCAGCAATAAACTGGCAGCCAGCAAGAACCGGACAATGGCGTCGGTTGCTGGTATTTCACTTACACTTCACAGACTGCTTTGGAGTTTTGAGCATTTCCAGGCTAACCGAACTTAACATATTACCACATACAGCCTAGGAGGCTCCGGCGTAGTTCTTAAGCAGGAGCGTCCCGGCCGTTTCCAATGGCGCATGATGCATTCAAGCACCATGTGGCTTTTATCTCGACATTATTGCTCATCGTGTCTACATCTTTCGGCGTGCGGGCTAGCACTGACACGAGTGCGCAAGGCGGTTCTGATCGTGGGACTTCAATCAAGATCTTACGTAAGCTAATTTTTGTACACAAGCGAGGTTCCGAATGATCCAAGGGACCCGGCCCCTCATTATTCGGCCGCGGGTTCTTCTTATGCATGATGCTGCTGTGGATTGTCCGTGCCGGTAGTCTCTGTTCTACAGTAATGACGCGAATCCGCGTTGTGCTTGATCATGTAGTCAGCCCTTCGTGTTCATTACCTGTAAACGTTGATTGTTTCTTGACGCTTCTGAATGAAGAGTGTTAGAATGGAAGTATGGATTACATACCTAATTATGGGCACCCTTCCTTTATAATTACCTCGTTTAATTTGATACATCCTTTCCCCTATGCGTGTACGAGCTGGTAATCTTTTTCGCCTGCCTTACCCAGCTTTGTTTTGACGGCGAAATGGCCGCCAAAAGTTATAGGGTATCTTGTTACGGTATTCCCCCGATATTTCCTTCTGAAGTTACCTCGGTATCATGGCCGCGCGGCTGGCCGGCCCACACCTGCGTACCACTTTTACTCTCTAGAGTAGGTCTTTCACGTACCCCACGTCAATGTTTACATATCATATCGGATTGTATATCTCAGAATTAAACTAAGCATGCATTGTGCGCACAATGCATATGTGCACCCGCCATGCGAAGGGCGCCTGCAGTACAATTTGCCGGCAATACGTGATCTCATCATGATCGTGATAAAAGAATGTCGTCTCTATTCAATATTAATTAGTAACATTGTATGATAAGGTTTGAAAGATAACCATGCCGGAGCGCTGAAGATAACGAGGGAATTACTAGGTAACCTACTTGCATTTATCTGAGCTGGCTGGGTACCAGATGACATCATGTATATAATGGCCTCGCTGCAAGATTGTGTACGGCCCCAATATTGGAGCCCTGCCGCCTCTTGAGGAAAAAAAGACAGCTGAATGCGAGATCACCCTGCATGCTCAACTGTTTCACAACCTCAAGACGTGCTCATGGAGCAATACTACCATCAGCAAATCCTAACATACATACTAGACATGTGCCAAACATGAATTTTTTTCTGCTGCACGCACAGGATCTGCCGGTGGACCTGCGGAGGCTGAGCGTGCTTCTTCTGCCTCTGCATGGAGCACACTAGTAAATTCAACACAGCAGGGTGATCACGAAGATGATACTCTGCGATCTGTTGATGCTACGAGCACGAGCTGGCACGCAAACTACTTGCCGGACTCTAAGGTAAATGTCAAGCATATTGCTCATTAAAATATGCCATTGTTAAGTTCATTACCTCCTAACCTGGCCAGTGACCCTAAGGCCGATACACGCTAACTAGGATACACGCTTACAAGGATGCACGCTAAGGATACACGCTACAGTAAGGATACTTGATAAGGAAACACGGCAAGGATGCATGCTAAGGATACACGCAAACTGAAGGATGCACGCAAAGGATGCACGCTGAGGATCTATACATGCCATATGCGTTTTAAAACAAACACGCATACATTTACTTGCTGTGAAGATAAACACATACCCACTTGTTAATTAAGCAATGACATCGACACACACATGCGCCTTAAGTCTTTACCACATGGTTTTGCTCACATGACGCTCGGGATCGCTTGGGACCTATTTATGGTAACGTGAGATAGGCCAGCTTTGAGAAAGCGAGGTAGTAAATCTATAACTTGGCGGAGAGGCCGGGTTTTGAGGAATGTACTACTGTATTAAACTAATTTACATAAAAACCTTGGAAATAAATGTCTTTTTGTGAATGCATGCAGACCCTGACGTCATGGTGGGAGGTCAAAGCTCCTCTCTTGGTGTTCGGGAAGATGCCCGGACCTGCATTGATGACTTGACAGGTGAATCGTGATGTATGTTTTATACACATGAATAACAACCTAACAATGTTGTTGATTTGCTCGCATTTGATTGTAGTATCATTTAAGTTTTTGTAAGTTGTTCTCTACCTGAACTACATGCCGGATTGCTTTTTTGTACATGGCCATATATTTTTGCTCACAGGAAATCACACACAAATTGTCCAATACACATGACCATGCACCCACACATGATGTCGATCGGTATACTTTTTTTTGTTAATTTACCTAAGTCAAGAATGGCACACACATACGCCTAGCAGAATGCGGGTTTATTACCAGGGGCGTGTTTGGCATCTTCCCAAGTCCGATAATATCTTCTTGTCTTCCTTTGTATGCATGCAGGCCGTGACCTAGAGGTAGAAGGAGCAGGTATACCGGGAAGACACCGCCACACCTGACGTGGGACGAACGAGCGCGACCTGTGCGACATCCTCCTGTGGCTCAAGTGCTGAAGAAGAGTTGCTCGCGGTTGTGTTAACCCATTAACGATACCGGTACAGATGTCCAGCACTAAAGGGCCTCTATGGAGCTTTTATTGAGAAAAACGTGGCAACTTGCACAGCGATGGAGTGTAGGGTAGAGGGTTGTAGACCCGCCCTGCGCACGCCTGTGAGGGTGCTCCGGTATGTAGTGTGCATCCTTTGTGTGTGTTATCATTAGTTGGCCTACTCACTACCAAGTGGGAGTGTAATTGTTCGTGGTGGGAGTCCTGCCTTGGATGCCGTCCGCCCCGGCAAGCCCGTCCTCCAGGCAGTCAGGGGAACCACCATTGGGGGGAGGTGGCTCAATTGATGGAGGTGGTAAGCCCCTGCACCGATTGGCTAGTCGGTCGAATCCCACCAGATGATGTAACTCTCACTGCGTAATGGGGAGCTAATTGGTGGTGGCATAGTCATGGGATGCGTAGGTCTACTTCATGATTACCCGCTATCTTACTTTGTTTTTATCGTGGTCCTCTCTACTGCTGCAAGGGGCTCCCTACCTGTTGGGGGCGGGGGGGGCAGGTTATCATTTGTTAGTTATATACGCCGTCTCTCAGTGGTGTTACGTCCGTTCGATATGGACTTGCCTACAGAGGGTGGTACTGACGTGTTGATCGGGAGTTCCGGTTGAGCCTGTGATACATTATTTTTCAATTTGCGTTTCAATTTGCGGTGGTTGATCAAGCATGACTATATGGTTGTCTCCTTGATATGCTGTATAGTTTTCGGAAGACACCGACGCACGGCTGACACGCATGGTTGACACTATACGTACCAACTTGATTATTTGGGTGGTTATGCCCTTTCATACGGCTTCACGTTGCATGGCTTTACATTTCCCTTCCTTATTTAAGTGAATGACATGGGGAGACATGCTTTAGGACTTGGTGCACTTTGCCTGAGCAAGGTGTGACAATTAATTCACCGCTATAAATGTGAATGGACCTGTGAATGGACCAAGTTCGTCGAAACGGGGAAATAACGTTACTTGATACTAGATTTAGGGAGGTCCTGTGTTCGTAACTTGCTGGTAGCTACTGTGGTTTCTCATTTTCGGTGTTGTCCGTGGAATCTCATATTTGGGCAGCTAGCCCCATGCACGTTGAGCGCTTACTGACAACAATACAAGATTTAGACGCGTAGGGGGGCAAGAATCAATTGTGCGTCGGCACGGTAGCTTGCATCATTCACGATTTGTGCGTTTTAATCGAAGGGCATCTACTTAGTTCGGCAGAGCAACGGGGGTTGTTTAGTTAGTAGTTAGTTAGTACTTACTTAGTTAAAATAGTTAGTCAGTTAGTGAGCTAGTGAGCTAGTTAGAACTTGATAGGTAGGTCAGGTAGGTAGGTAATTAATTAATTAACTAATTAGACTCGTGCTCCCGTTGGGGAGTCACGGAGCCCGAACTGCCTTTCATCCCTTTGTTTGCACAACAGGAAGGAAGGTCATAGACCCCCTTTCTCCTTCATGCTAGAGGCATGCCACAGCTGCGTGACTCCCAAACGGGAGCACGAGTCTAATTAATTAATTAATTAATGCCACAGCTGCAATCGGACACGCTAAACGATCCTGCAAGATATGTGGGTGCAATGAGACCCATGTGAGCTTATCATAACAAGGAGCGTGGGCAAGTAATGTGAGCATAGCCAAGACGTAGCATCATTAGATGTACAAGGGAATATTTAATAGCTATCTTGATGTGCGTGGAGGAATAACGGCGAACATGAAATGAAGGAACAAGTACCCCACAACCAGGAACGTGCATCCCACAACCAGGAACGAGTATCCCACAACCAGGAACGTGTTTCCCACCACCAGGAACAAGTATCACATAACCAGGAACGACTATCCCACAACTAGGAACGTGTATCCCACAACCAGGAACAAGTATCCTCTGCCGGCAGTGCCACCCCATGCAAGACCCCACAAGCCATCCTTGCGTCAAGGGGACATGCAGTCATCACAAGGAGCGGTAACTGCCGGCAGTGCCACGCCATGCAAGACCCTACAAGCCGTCCTTGCATAAAGGGGACATGCAGTCATCACAAGGAGTGGTAACTGCCGGCAGTGCCACCCCATGCAAGAAGACACAAGCCGGGGACATGCAGTCATCACAAGGAGTGGTAACTGCCGGCAGTGCCACGCCATGCAAGACCCCACAAGCCATCCTTGCGTCAAGGGGACATGCAGTCATCACAAGGAGCGGTAACTGCCGGCAGTTCCACGCCATGCAAGACCCCACAAGCCATCCTTGCGTCAAGGGGACATGCAGTCATCACAAGGAGCGGTAACTGCCGGCAGTTCCACGCCATGCAAGACCCTACAAGCCGTCCTTGCATAAAGGGGACATGCAGTCATCACAAGGAGTGGTAACTGCCGGCAGTGCCACCCCGGCCATGCAAGACCCCACAAGCCATCCTTGGGTCAAGGGGACATGCAGTCATCACAAGGAGTGGTAACTGCCGGCAGTTCCACGCCATGCAAGACCCCACAAGCCATCCTTGCGTCAAGGGGACATGCAGTCATCACAAGGAGTGGTAACTGCCGGCAGTGCCACCCCATGCAAGACCCCACAAGCCATCCTTGCATAAAGGGGACAAGCAGTCATCACAAGGAGTGGTAACTGCCGGCATTGCCACCCCATGCAAGAACCCATGCACAAGCCATCCTTGGGTCAAGGGGACATGCAGTCATCACAAGGAGCGGTAACTGCCGGCAGTTCCACGCCATGCAAGACCCCACAAGCCGTCCTTGCATAAAGGTGACATGCAGTCATCACAAGGAGTGGTAACTGCCGGCAGTGCCACGCCATGCAAGACCCCACAAGCCATCCTTGCGTCAAGGGGACATGCAGTCATCACAAGGAGTGGTAACTGCCGGCAGTGCCACCCCATGCAAGACCCCACAAGCCATCCTTGCATAAAGGGGACATGCAGTCATCACAAGGAGTGGTAACTGCCGGCAGTGCCACCCCATGCAAGAAGACACAAGCCGGGGACTGTCATGCAGTCATCACAAGGAGTGGTAACTGCCGGCAGTGCCACGCCATGCAAGACCCCACAAGCCATCCTTGCGTCAAGGGGACATGCAGTCATCACAAGGAGCGGTAACTGCCGGCAGTGCCACCCCATGCAAGACCCCACAAGCCATCCTTGCATAAAGGGGACATGCAGTCATCACAAGGAGTGGTAACTGCCGGCAGTGCCACCCCATGCAAGAAGACACAAGCCGGGGACATGCAGTCATCACAAGGAGTGGTAACTGCCGGCAGTGCCACGCCATGCAAGACCCCACAAGCCATCCTTGCGTCAAGGGGACATGCAGTCATCACAAGGAGCGGTAACTGCCGGCAGTTCCACGCCATGCAAGACCCTACAAGCCGTCCTTGCATAAAGGGGACATGCAGTCATCACAAGGAGTGGTAACTGCCGGCAGTGCCACGCCATGCAAGACCCCACAAGCCATCCTTGCATAAAGGGGACATGCAGTCATCACAAGGAGTGGTAACTGCCGGCAGTGCCACCCCATGCAAGAACACACAAGCCGGGGACATGCAGTCATCAAGGAGTGGTAACTGCCGGCAGTGCTACCCCATGCAAGAACCCACAAGCCAGCCATGCAATCATCACAGGGAGTGGTAACTGCCGGCAGTGCGCGGCCCTAACGTTAATTCCCACACCCCCTCTGCTAACGTTAGTTTCCACACCCCTCTTCTAACGTTAGTTTCCACACCCCTCTGCTAACGTTAGTGCCCACCCCCTCGGCTAACGTTAATTCCCACACACCCTCTGTTAACGTAAGGTCCCACACCCGTCTGCTAACGTAAGTACGTGCCCCTCCCCCCTCTACTATCGTTAATTCCCTCCCCCCTTTACTAACGGCCCCGGGCAGCCTCCTGGTTTGTCTGTAATATGGAGGCAGATGGTACGCAAGGATAGATGGCAAGTAGTGATGAAGGATCTACCACCCCCAAGCCTGTGGGGGCTCCGCGTGTGACCAAGTATGGCATTCATAGCGATTCGGGCCGCGGTGCCCACACCCCTGTAACTAGGACCTAGATAGCTTACACCATCCATTCCATCCCATGTTCCCCTCCCACTGAGGACTTATGCTCACGTGACGCAGTCACGTGTCTATTAATTAATAAATTAATTTACTAACGTTAGTCCACAGCCCCCTCTGCTAACGTAAGTGCCCTCCCCCCCTGTTATCGTTAATGCCCACCCCCCTTAAAAAATTAAATTAAATTAAATTATAACATGCCTCCGTGGGGAGATCATGTAGCACATATTCCGTGATGGATGGGGTGGAGGAAGCCGCCTGATCGAACTATCCTAACTCTAAGCTATCTAGAAAATACTAACTACACTACTCATCAAAACGCCTCCTCCGCTTGGGGGGAGGGGGCTTGCCCACAGGGTCGGGCGTGTGCGCCTTGACAATCTTCTTCCGCCGTGTCTTGTCCTGCATGGCAGTCCAAGACGGGAGAGTCCCACCCCCCTTCACTAACGTTATTCCCCAGCCCCCTCTGCTAACGTTAGTGCCCGCACCCCTTTACAAACTTTAGTGCTCGTGCCCCTCTGCTAACGTTAGTGCCCGTGCTCCTTTATTAACGTTAGTGCCCCCCCCCTCCCCCCCCTCTGCTAACGTTAGTGCCCGTGCCCCTTCACTAACGTTATTCCCCAGCCCCCTCTGCTAACGTAAGTGCCCGCGCCCCTTTACAAACTTTAGTGCTCGTGCCCCTCTGCTAACGTTAGTGCCCGTGCTCCTTTACTAACGTTAGTGCCCAGCCCCCTCTGCTAACGTTAGTGCCCGTGCCCCTTCACTAACGTTAGCGCCCGTGCCCCTTCACTAACGTTAGTGCCCGTGCCCCTCTGCTAACGTTATTCCCCAGCCCCCTCTGCTATCGCTAATGCCCGTGCCCCTTTATATTTGGACCAGGAACACATCCCACAACTAGGCTCGACTATCCCACAACCAGGAACCCATCCCACAACCAGGAACGAGTATCCCACAACTGAACTAGGAACGTGTATCCCACAACCAAGAACAAGTATCCTACAACCAGGAACGTGCATCCCACAACCAGGAACGTGCATCCCACAACCAGGAACGACTATCCCACAACTAGGAACGTGTATCCCACAACCAGGAACAAGTATCCTACAACCAGGAACGTGTTTCCCACAACCAGGAACATGTATCCCACAACCACGAACGAATTTCCCACCACCAGGAACAAGTATCCCACAACCAGGAACACATCCCACAACCAGGAAAGTGCATCCCACAACCAGGAACAAGTATCCCAAAACAAGGAACACATCCCACAACCAGGAACGTGTATCCCACAACTAGTCGCGCAGTCGGTCTGAATGACTGGCATTATAACGAGCGTCATATTCGTCTCCGGCTTGGCAGTGCCGTCATCCTGCATACAAAAAGCACATTGGAGCCAGCACTTTCCCGCGGGTTGTAGCCGATATTCCTCCATGCAGCGATATTCACCAATGCGCTATCAATAAACAAGTCGACACCATCCGGGTATGTAAAAAAAGCACGCTGCTGGCCACGACGGTCACGGCGATGATGAACGACAATAACAAGAACGCCTAATAGCAGGCGTCATACAAACTAGAACAGACTGGAACAACTACTTACCCGGTCGTCTGTGATCTTGACACAGAGCCTGGTTTACAAGGAAGCGAGGGAAACCGGCCACTATGAGCACCCCTACTTAACCCACATAATGAAGGTTAGGAATCCTCCCCATCATGCTAACCGTAGACTCGGTGAAACGCCCCATGCTACAAATACGATAGCCCAGCAACGACTACTTGCGGCCATCACCTTGTCCAGTTCTGGCTGGCTGTGCGGCGGTAATTTTACCAAGTTTAAAAATGTTACGCCGCACCAGTCTGTGCTTTTTTACGTAGTACCAGTGTAGTGTAGAAATCTGCCAAAAGAGCAAACGCCCAAAGCCAACTTCCAAGACGCCCAAAGCCAAATTCCAAGACGCCCAAAGCCCAAAGGCGGGCGAGTCTGGCGCGGCGCCGGCCATTGGGCCCCGGAATAAGAAATACCGTTACAGTAAAATAATATTTATTTACACTTTCTTTGTTTGTTTGGTAGCTTCAAAAACTACAGTTCACTACACTCGGGAATTAGTTAATTAAAATTCTTTTGTTTTATTTATCGTTTGCAGCTGGTCGGCGCCCAGCCTCATAATTATTTAGTAAAACTACCAATGCGGAGGGTGTATGTTATCCAACCGGCGCGGGAATACCAAGGAGACAACCAGCGCAGGCCAGAATCAGGAGAATCCGGACAACAGCTCAACTCAACTCAACTCAACTCAACTCAACGCCGCACTGCCAGCACATGGACCGCGGGAACTCAACTCAACAACGCCGTACATGGCCAGCGGGAAACAACTGAACTGAACTGAACATGGCCAGCAGAGATTCGGCCGAAACGGTATGTCAGATCGATCGGAACCAACCAACTCTTGTCAACTGTATGCTAGCGCGCCGGACGAGGCGAGCGCCCTCATGACTACAGTCACTACAAAGTGGGAGTTTTTACTGGTCGTTCCGTCGGATCCGGAAGTCCCCAGTTCAAACCCGCGCAGGGGCTAGCGGTCCTAAGTTTTCTGCATGTTTTTCGGGGAAATGGGTATATTTTTATTAGCCAATTATGGACCAAAGAGGTGAGAGGGGAAATGAGTATCAGCGAATCCTAATGAAGGTGGGCACACACACGTGTGGCGGTGACAGGTGAAAGGCTAATAGGGCGCGTTATTAGACCAGGGAAGCCATTGGACCTGAGTTTTCTGCATGTTCCCATCAGCTGCTATCTACAGTGCCGTAAGCGGAACCGCCCACACTACAGTCACTACACGACTGACTACACCCCCCCATGTTCACATCAGCTGCTATCTACAGTGCTGTAAGCGGAACCACCGGCCCACACTACAACCCCCCCACACACGTTTAAGATTCTCAGGTTTAAGATCATGAGACTCTGGATTTGAACTCTACTAGTATTATGATTGTAGTAGAATGTAGACGAACTTAGTAGAATCGAATAAAAGCAGTAAGATTCTGCCAGATCGTGAGCCCTGTGGTCGGACCCCAAACGTGTGGGGGGGGGGGGGTCTGCCCATGTGCGGCGTGGGCAAGAACAACAACAGCAACTTGCACAGCGCGGCGCGTGGCTCCCCGACTAGCAAGCGCAGGGTTGGCGCCATCCTCGACCCTCGTACTTACTTTTCAGCTCGAGGCTTCGGGGTTCTCCTTGTGCAAGACCTTGCCAGTCGCCACTCGCCTGTCGCCAGTCGCCGCCCGCTAAAGCTTTTGTTGGCAGATTTGGCACGGTCATGTCTCTCGAGTCTTATTCATGCATCAACTTGAACCACAGGTAGGAAGGACGATGGTGTCTTTTTTATGTGATTGTGGGGGTTTAGTGGGCCTTCACGGCGTTCCCGGCAAATATGTTTCTTTTCGCTACGGCAGGACGACGTAAGGTCCAGTCTTTTTGCTGTGCTGGCTACAGAACAGTGGACAGATAGTATGATTTTTCGCCCGGAGCTTCCTCATAGCTTGGATCCGAGATGTCCGTCCCGGTCGAGCTGCAGTGGCTAATATTCGCTCATGCAAGGTCAGTCAAGAGCAATGCCTGATGCATGGCAAGAGATAGGACATGGAAAATCACCAAGTCTTTGCACGATCTATGGAAATGTCATTGAACGGCCATTGCCTTCGGTGTTCGCCCAGCCCTGATGATTAAACAACAACATTATTTCAGTCTTCAACCTGATTTTAAAAATGAAGATTTTTTTCTCATGAAGGGGCTAATGTGGTGGCACTGTTTTTCCCTGTAGGCCTCCCTCAATTCGCTCTTTTTTTTTCCTCGAATGTGTCGTCTTGCAGTAGAATGTCTCTCGTCGTCTAGGGTTGTGTTAGGAGTAGTGCAGCGGTGCAGCTATGCGTGAGAGAAGACTTGGTAACCCTTCTAATGGTGGCCATGTTTAGACACTCACGCGAGAATGACCTTCAATGGATGCCTGTTTCCTGGTGGTAATAGGAATACTGTTTCCACCACATACGAAGGCGGCAGGCTCATCACCTGCCATCTGGGAGCGAAGCGAGCATACATTTATGATTATCCCTCTCTAGATCAAAAGGTGCTAGGGGTACTCTTGTTCATATGGGTTCAAATATGCGTGTACTTTGATCTTTTATCAGCCTATTCGAGCGCCTTGCCGTCATTGTAGTCAGATTCAAGACTGGTCACTGGTGTATGCTGAAAGTTTTGGTTGCCAGCTCGGCCTGGCTGCCTGTGCAAATACATCATGCTAATTGCATGCAACTCTATCCCTGATAGCTCGCTATGAGGCTAGTTGTCTTGTCAAGTCTTCTCCGCTCTTCTAGCACCAGCCCTATCCTAACCGGGGTGCTCGCACGATCGAAGGCTAAATGGCGGCTGGCTTTGGCCCGCGATGCCTCTTTGGTTCAAATATTAGTGCAATATCAACCCCCCTAAATTTAGCGTGCGCCTTTGCTGCCTCCGCCCCCTAGGCGGCAGGCTGCATTCTTTCACAGCATACGCACGCACATCAAGCTAAGTTATCAAAGTTGCATTCGAATTTCATCATGTGACCAGCAATAAGATAATGTTGCATTGGTCTTTGCTCACAGCTATGTCGCTGAGGCAGGCAGCAAATAGTATACCATATGCTGCTCACAGCTATGTTTGTTATGTGCATGCCTTGGAATGCTACGCTTTTTATGTTACAGTGCCAAGCATGCGCGCAGGCTTCTGGTGTTAGCTTTCACTTTGTAGGTGCACGTAGATATGAATTTTTTTTTAGGAATTTTCTGGTCAGGTTAAGGAATGTGGTCAATTGATGCGATGGGATGTGGGTGGCACGTGGTGTGGACCAAACAAAGTGAGGTTGGAGGAAGGCTCGATATATGCTCTTGTTTCCTCCTCAGTTTCTCTTCCTCGTAACCATGACTTGGATTGACAAGGTGCATATCGCCAATTAACGTTTATGAGAGCCGCTTGTGCATTTCGGATGTTGCACCCTCATTCGTCTTGTGTTGTATGTGTGCGCAGGTTTCGTTGATGTTGCAAAAGCGGCAGTTGCTATTGCAGAACAGGCTTAGCAGTGCCTGCGTGGCCCATTACGAGATGTGAATGCATGGGCCGAGGCGTGGAGACTCACGGACACACTGGCCGCTAAGCTAGACGGCACGGTTTACAGGATGCTCCGACAGGTCCTGAATGTAGGGTTTTCCTAGCGTAGGTCATTAGATTTTTTGTATCAGGGTATGCCTGTATTTCGGACGACATTAGGCAGCTTAGGATAGCATTTGTAGGACATCTTGCTCGCACCAGCCAGGTCGACACCGCCCTTGGTCCGGCCGGCCCCCAGCGGCTTGGCCAACCAGGGCGGCATATTTTGACCTGGCCTGGCCCTAAGGACATTCCCAGGAAGCTAGGTAAACCTGCCATGAACTACACCCTGATGTGGCTGGCCGACCTCGTGGTCCCAGCTCAGTTTGAACACCGCATCCACTCCCTCTGAGCCCTTCTCTGGACTGCCATGCAGAACAAGAAGCGGTGGCAGAAGATAGTCCAGGCTCACACACCAGCCCCTGTGGGCAAGCCAACCCCCCCCCAAGAGGAAGGGGATTTTGCTGAGTAGTGTCGTTAGGATTTTATAGACTAGATAGATTAGAGTTAGGTTAGTTCAATTACGCGGCTTCCTCCACCCCCACCCCCATCGCGGAATATTGAATTGAATTGAATTGTAACATAACTCCGTTGGGAATCGCGGAATATGTGCTACATGATCTCCCAACGGAGGCATTAATTAATTAATTAATTAACAACGGAGGCCGATGGTAATTTAGTTAATTTTTTAATGCATGGGCCGCGGTGCATGGGCTATAGTGACCAGTAGGACAAGTAGATGATTAATTAATTAATTAGGAACATCCATTTCTGGCCTTGCCTTGCTTTGCATGCATCACCACAAAACGTCAAATTTATTACAATATGTGTGCTAGCTCTATTAATTAATTAGTATTAATTAGGAACACACGAACGATTTCTGGCCTGCGCTGGTTGTCTCTTTGACATATAATGGCACAAGCTCTACAAACAGGTCGTGGACCGGCTGGATCGTATAGTATCTCCGCACATCTGAACCCTGTGATGCCAGATCTCCTTTGCGGCCGTTCCGAGCTTGGCACTGGATTCGTTGTCCACATCGTCGCGTCGCTGCCGCAACACGATGTTTTCTGGCATCCGCGGGCTTTTGGTTCCCGCCGCACATTTGAAAGTGCTGTCCTCCGGCTTTTTGCCTTTGCACCGTGTGCAGTTCTTGGACGTTTGGAATCATGGCATGGCTAACGTGATGACTGACTAGCTAGACCTTTTCAGTGGTTTTCCATTTGCGGGTATTTCCTCGTAAATGGTGGGAGAGCGATCGCAGCAATGGTGCTCACCACTAGACACTCCCGGCCAGTTAGGCTAGAAACACACGCCCTGATCAAGCATGCTGTTTCCGGCCCCACCGTCTAGGTCATCTAGTCGCTCCACACGTAAGCCAGCCATAATTTCAATGCACAAGGATACACATTTCCATCACCATTCATCTTCATCATCCTGAACGACTCGAAAACGCGGAAAAGATAACGGCAGGCTCGAGCTACCATGGTCCGGATTCTCCCGATTTCTGGCCTGCGCTGGTTGTCTCTTTGATATAACTCCGTAGGTGTCAGTTGGCGATGCCCTAGGATCCGGAGACGTCCGTCCTATAGTCAGCAAAAGTTGGTGCGAAAGGTCCCCAGTTCGATTCCGGCCTGGATTCATTTGCAGATCGCGTTTTCCGCGGACCGGCACTGAACGCAAATGGTTTTCACCTTTGCGGCGTGCCAAATCAGAATAACTCCGTTGGGAGTATCTGTAGCACATAGCCCGTGAGCTCTTGTATAGCCATGATGATCTTCCTCCCTCACAGGCATTGAATTGAATTGTAACATAACTCCGTTGGGAGTATATGTAGCACATAGCCCTTGAGAGGGGGCATATGGCCTATCATACATCCTAAGCTACTTCCTGCAAGGGTGGGGATGTAAAGGACCCTTGCTCTAGGTGCACAGGCATGCTCCCCCCTTACCCGGGCATAGCGTGATAGACCATGAGGGTGCAGGTGCCCTGGTGCACCTAGAGCAGGGGTAGCTTACATTCCCACCCTTGCATGAAGTAGCCTAGAATGTATTAAAAGCCATATGCCCCTTCTCAGGGCTATGTGCTACATCTACTCCCAACGGAGTGATGTTGATAATTAATTAATAATTAATAGCCCGTGAGAGGGGGCATATTGAATTGAATTGAATTGTAACATAACTCCGTTGGGAGTATATGTAGCACATAGCCCAGAGAAGGGGCATATGGCCTATCATACATTCTAGGCTACTTCATGCAAGGGTGGGAATGTAAGCTACCCCTGCTCTAGGTGCACCAGGGCACCTGCACCCTCATGGTCTATCACGCTATGCCCGGGTAAGGGGGGAGCATGCCTGTGAGGGAGGAAGATCATCATGGCTATACAAGAGCTAGGACATGGCTTCTCGACAGAGAGCATCTCTCTGCATGGCATAGCATGGCTCAATTCTTAATGCAACATCCATGGGGGTCCCGTTATAGGCAGGGCTTGGCTAAATTCTGTAGACAACATCCATGGGGGCCATTATGGGCGCACATGCGCGTGGGCCACATGCTAGGCTAAGCCTGACTAATCTACACTACTGGTATGAATTCCCTAGTCTGGGGTGGCAGGAGGGGGCTGCCAGGGCTTGTGGTCAACGTGGATGACCGCCCCCCTCCAGTATACCGGCTTCCCCCCTGCGCTGTGCCGGAGCTGAAGGTAGGTCGGCCATAGCTCGCGTCGCCGCTGTTGCTGGGCCAGGGTCAAGTCGTCGTCCAGCGTGAAGCGAGTCCTCGAGAGCTTCTTGCGGCATTTAAGGAACGACAGCTTGTCCGCCATGTACTTAAAGGTGAGGAGCACGGGTGCCGGGCCAGCCTTCCCCCGAGAGGGGGCATATGGCCTATAATACATTCTAAGCTGCTTCCTGCAAGGGTGGGAATGTAAACAACACTTGCTCTAGGTGCACTAGGGCACCTGCCGGCACCACCCAGAGTCAAGTTGGGCAACTCCCAGCTAAGGTGTTGCGAACCCGACCCTTGGAACGGGCGCAACAATGGAATAAATTATGTATTTTGGCTTGTTGTCATAGTCCGTAGGACTTTGGGCCTCATTTCGGGACTTAATTTGGGAATTGTCCCTTGGTCAGGACTTTTGTATGGAACTATGATAGTTTGTGTGATTCGGACCAGTTATTTTGGGCCTATAGGTTGATGTATGCGATCTTCTAGGGGCCGGTGCAGTCGCGCCGCGCTGCGTACTTTATAGCTGGTTGAGATATTGTACTCATGAGTGGATTCTGTAGTCTGGCGAGGGTCGATGTCGACCCGAGGATCTTGTGTGGACTGCATGCTTCGTAATTCTCTGGAAGGTCGGCGCCATGTCGGCGCCACTTGCCAGCTTGGTGGCAGACCTAGGTGAAATTGGTCCGAGGACGAGAGTCTCGTCCTCTTGGTTCGGAATGAAATGAGTGTGTTATCACCTGTCTGAACCTGGGGCATAATTCCAACTGCATTTGGTAGCTCTATCCTAAATGTAGGTTGTGTAGATTAATGCAATATTAATCACCGCGAGCCGTAACAGGCCTAAAGCCACGCCTGTTCCGTTAATCCCACTCCTAGAGAGTGGTCGTGGTTAGCCAAGAAACCGGGAATAACCTACCTTAACAATAGGATTTTTCGCACGACCCGGATGGGTTCGTTACATAAGGGGAGCCCGTCATAGGTGGGGAAGATCATCATAGCTATACAAAAGCTAGAGCGTGGCATCTCAGCAGAGAGCAGCTCTCTGCATGGGCACAGCTTAACTACATAAAGCTAGGCATCATCTGGGGTTTGGCACATCATAGGCACGCATGTACATGGCTAAATAATGCTCGTGAGTCAGCTGGTATAGTGCCTGTAGGAGGCGTACATGTACATGGCCACGGTCTATCTATTCTACACTACTACTGCTGTATTCCCCTAAGCGGCGTCTGAGAAACGAAATCTTGTCCGCTGGGCTCTTAAAGATGAGAAGAAGCGGGGGCGCCCCTGCCTTACCCCGCGCGCGGGGAAGGCGGTGGGCGGTCAGCTTAATCTCACCAAGAAGGCCCATGCGATCAAGGATTGTGCTCTCAAACGCACGTGCAAGCTTCACAGAAATTTGTCACCTTCCTCCATGTTGAAGTTCTTGAGTATGACGTTAAGGCTGCGCTTGGCGAGCTCGGCCTCCTCGCGGAGGTCGAGCTGCTGCTGCTAGAGCTGTGAGCACTGCAACGGCGGAGATCCATGGTGGAGGTGGTGTGTTGCTTATTAAGCATGTCCGCCCAGGTCTTGGTGGGAGGAGCATCGCCAGCCGGGCCAGCGATCGAGGGCTGGCTTGGCGGCAATGTCCTTCACCGCCTGTGCGGTGAGGCCTGCGGTGTTCTGCAGGACCTCGATGGCGATTGCATTGTCCTTCAGGCGCTGCATGGTCGATGTCGCGGAGCTGGGCGGTGATGGCCAGCGGCGGAGGAGGGGATGGTGGCGGTGGAGGAGGCGAGGAGGGTGGAGGTGGCGGTGGAGATATGGTGGAGAGGAGGGGGAGCTCGGCAGTCAGCGTGCTGCCCATGGCCGCCACATCTGCAGCGATGGGGGCCACGTGCTGCTCGAGGGCCTCCTTAAGGAGTGAGCGGATGGAGGATTCGGTTAAGGTGGTGGTCAGGGGGCTTGGGCCCGGAACAGAGCTCCTCGATGGAGCGGCCAAGGAGGGAGAAAAGAGCGAATTGCTGAAGGTGGGGGCGGCGGGCGTTGAGGACGTCCTTGTCGAAACAGCGCCTCTGAAGGAAGGCATTGATGAGGCGACCTTGCGGTGGGAAAGCTGCTTGCACACTTCAATAAGAGAGGCGTGCGTCCCGAAAAACACGTAGGCCAGGATGCGATCGTGTGTGAGCTTGTCAAAAAAGCCGGGCTGGCTGCATGGCTAGCTCTATACGGTGGAATAACACAGACATGTCTACCAGATGGCACCACATCCATCTGTATGCTAGGGTGAGCACACTATGTGAATGTGCAGGGCCAGCCCACAGCAGCTGTGCCCCTGCTATACCCCCTTTTGCCACGGTGCGTGGGTGGGAGGCAAAAGAAACAACCTGCTTCCCTAGTCTGAATGGAAACCCACCTTTTATAGCAACCACCTGTCCAGCCAACCCTACCTGGGTGGCTGGGGATCGTACAGGTGCCAGCACAAAAAATATTTTTGTCTAAAATTATTTTTTCTTTTTGTGCTATACGGCGTTGCATTCTCCGCTCAGCAGGTTAGTCATAGATAAAATGAGCATAGCTCACCAATCAATTCAATTCAATTCAATTCAATTCAATTCAATCCAATCCCATCCCATCCCATCCCATCCCATCCCATCCCATCCCATCCCATCCCATCCCATCCCATCCCATCCCATCCCATCCCATCCCATCCCATCCCATCCCATCCCATCCCATCCCATCCCATCCCATCCCATCCCATCCCATCCCATCCCATCCCATCCCATCCCATCCCATCCCATCCCATCCCATCCCATCCCATCCCATCCCATCCCATCCCATCCCATCCCATCCCATCCCATCCCATCCCATCCCATCCCATCCCATCCCATCCAATCCCATCCCATCCCATATTAACACGTATGGCTATTTAAAATAGCGCCTTAATGATTGAGAATGAATGCGAAAGACCTTTGACTTCCTATGCGTCACGGCGCACGATGGTGGCTTAAGAATACTTGTCACACAATACGAATAAGCTCAAACCCGGAATACCGGTTTCGTATATTACAATGTTACCACACAGATTAAAACACTCAATGCGGGAAGACTTACACCCAGTAGGCGAGGGATTCACACTCAAGCCCACAGGAGAATTACACTCCAGGATTAAGCGATGGTAAATAATCTGTAGAGCAACGTGGTAAATTACGATACAAGGTCCGGATTGCTGGCATAGCTCGTGCCTTCCTATTTTGTCCCTTCGTCCCCGTTGGTGGCTGCGCCTGGCGCTGCCAACCAGGCATGACGTGAGGTCCGCGGGGACGGGCTTCTCGAACCGTCTAGAACACATTAAAGACCAGTACGGCTAGAGGCCTCTCCTGAAAAATATCCAAATGTCCGTAGGTACCATCATAACGCATGTGCAGTGCCACTTGGCTGTCCCGTAACTCCCGTTCAGGCGCTAGGTCTGCCTACGGCGCAAAGGCCAAGTTCGTCAGCAAAACTTCTACACTTACTTCCACACGGATTGCCTCGGCTGCCAACTATACTATGGCCTCGGCACTGGCGCCGGATTACGGTCGGCGCCGATCGACCGGGACGGATAATTTAATACCACAAACGGCATGTTGCATCCGTGCAACACACCTCCCCCCCCAACAAAAGAGGCGGCTACTCCTGTAGCCGGGACTTATAAATGACTGTATACATGGTCACTGTTCCCTTCCAGGGCACGCATCGATCGTGCCAATTGTCACCGTCCGTTGGCGATGGTTTACGGCGCCGGGCGGTAAGGGCTCGGGCGGTGACCCCCACGAGCGGAGCCCCCACGGCCATGCCCGCGCAGAGGTGCGGCCGGGCGTTGACGCCGGTGGACACGCTCAGCCGGCGCGGCCTCAGCCGGCTCGGGAAGAGGCAGGCCATTGGCCTGGACTAAGGCGTGCTGGAAGGTGAGTTGCCGCTCGCCGGCGCGTGCATCATGGCGTTTGGCCAGGTTGACATCCCGCAGCGCCTCCAGTGGGAAAACGCTCAAGAAGGCGGCGAGGAACGTGTGTCGGGTGAGGGACACCGAACCTCCTGTCCAAACGATACCGCAGTGGTGGGTCCCGACAAAGGATGCCATGGCCTGGTCGAGGACAGACCGGGCGCCCCATGGGTCCGTGAACTGTACGGCAGAGAACATCTCTGGCGGGAGCACGTGCCGATAAAACTCCACCGGCTGATCCGCGTGAAACCGCGGATGTGCAGCACCTGCATGGGCGCCGCCCGGGGTGTCCCCCGCGAGATCGTACATGATCCCGTCGATCACGTGGGTTGGGGCCACGATGCGGCGGCGCTCCGCAACCGGCACCGCCAGCGGCACGTCGACGTCAAGCTCCAGTAAGGACATGCCCTCCGGTTGCGCCAACTGAACGCCTAAGGTGGGACGCACCCTCACGCGGGCCCACACGAAACCCTGGGGGGCAGGCCCAGCATCGGCGCACATGACACGCACGCGAGCAATGGTGGCAGCCTGCGTACGCCGTAGAACCGTGGTTACAGTCGTGAAACGCCGGGGGCGCAGGACAGGGGCGGGCGGAATCGACCGAGGCACTGTGGTCGCGGCAGCGGGAGTAACCGATGCCGGGGCTTGCTGGGCTCCGAGGAGATGTTGCACCAAAAGACTGCTGTCGCAACATCTCTTGCAGCATATGTGACTGCTGCTGGAAAAGCTCGACCAGCTGGGGGGTACTAGCCACGGCGGCCGCGTTGGGAGCGTGGGCTCCACCCGCCAGCGCAGGCAACGCACCAGCAACCTGCCCCTGAGCCGGCTCAGCTGCCGTCCGCGGCAGGGGGGCGCTGCCGGGAGCGGTTGGACCCATCGCGCCGCGCTCACCAACCCCTGAGTCGCCCGCAGAGGAACTGTTGTCATCTGCCACCGCAGGGGATGCATTTCCACCACCGGCGGTATCCGCACCGAATAACTCGATGTCGCCCATGGACTCCTGGGGCGGGGCGGCCTGCATCAAGGCAATGCACATGCAAGGAGCATTACGCAAAAGGTAAGAGAGGGCCAGAATTATGCCAACCCTGCCCGGGCTTTGTACTCCTGTAGCAAGCGTGCACAGCCCGTGAGTCCAGCCTCAGCTACCCATGAGTGCTCTAGCTCTGTTTGGGAGAACTTCCACTTAAGGAGGTACTCGCGGCGACGGCCTCGATTGCGGTGGGCTACAATGTCCTCCACCTCATCCTCGGGTTCGCCCGTCTCGGGGTTGAACTCCAAGGGGGCGGGTGCCATGACACGACCTGGGAAGGTGCTCTTGCGGTAAAGCTTAAGCTGGTCAACGTGGAAAACATTGGACTTCAGCTGCCACGAGTCCGGGATGGCGACAGACACCATCACCTCATTGAACACCTTCTCCACCAGATACGGTCCAAGGAATAAGGGGCGGAGCTTGACCTTCAGGCTGTCCTCGAACTTGTGCGAGAAGCGGCCTTGGTGGGGGCCCTCAATTAAAACCAAGTCACCTGCTTCGATTGCAGGGGTGCGCCTGTCCAGGGTACTTTGGACTCGCGCCATGTACTTGGCACGCGCCTGACGTAGGCCACTTATGGCGCTGGAATGAGCTTGCACCATCCGTTGTACCAGCTCCCGCGCCCCTGCGACTGTGGAGCGTAGCTCCGTTGTCGTGGTGATGGCTGGGGCGGTCAAGAGATCGGTGGGAGTAAGGGGATGCCTGCCTGTATCAAGAAAGAACGGGGTATACCCGTGGGCAGAATGGGGGGCATTATTGAGTGAAAACTCAATGAATCCCAGCACTTCGTCCCAATTCCTCCCGTCTCGATCCAGGTAGTGCCGCAGTGCCTCTTCCACCACCCGATTCACTCTCTCCACCATGTGAGAAGAGCTACTGTGATAGGCCGTACCCATAGACAACTTAGTCCCGACGACCTGAAAAAATGAGGTCCAAAATTTCGACGTGAACAGTTTGTCCTTGTCGGTGATAAATTGTCGGGGCATGCCATGGAGCCGGAACACATTGTTTAGGAACAAGTGGGCACACTCTTCAGCCGTCAGTGTGGCCTTGCAGGGGATTAAATGGCATCTCCGCGTGAGCCGGTCCACCACTACCAGGATCTGAGCATTGCCCGCCTTGGTCTCTGGCAAGGGCCCAATGAAATCCATCATCACCGAGTCCCAAGGGAACATGGGGTCTGGAATTTCCTTTGGAACGCCCTGTTTGCCCGTATTCCGTGGCTTCATGTGCTGGCAGCTGTCACAGGTACTGACATACTCCCGCACATCACGAGCCATCTTAGGCCAATAGTAGGACCTCCGGGCCCTCGCTAACAGCCTGTCCTGGCCTTGGTGTCCCCCCAAGACGGAGTCATGTAACTCAAATAATACCTCGGCGCGGCATATTTGGGGGACATACAAGCGCCATGAGTCTTGACGGGCCGCCTGGCCACTGACATTCACGTAAAGGAACCCGTTTTGAAACTTGGCTGGGTAGCCGTCCATGCTCTGAGGGCGGGCAGCTATGGCTTCATTTGCCTTGTCCTCAGTGACCGTGAAGCGCGAGATGAGGCGCTCTAGGTCCGAGCTGATGACGACCGTTGTTGCAGTATTTGCCAACGTGAATGCCTCTCCAACGGGCTGCATTGGAGGGTAACTCCTGTCGCCGGCACCACATGGCTGTACGGGGCCGAAGTCCTTCCCCCCCTGCGGCTGCGCACGTGCCCTCACGTGCAGGGGTGCTGCCGGCGAGGCGCACGGAATGGTCAACAGTGTCAACCTCCGCGGTTGTGGCGCCACAGAAGAGGAAGGGGCTCATCGGGTCGCTCAAGCGGTCGCCAAAGGGGGCGACGGGACCATGGGAGGGGATCAACGTCGTGGCCAAAACGTCAAGATCCTCATAAAACCAATAGTCGGGGCGACGCGACAGGGCGTCAGGGACCGTGTTGTCAAGGCCCTTGACATATTCGATCTTGAACGGACCGAACTGTGCCAAATATTCAAGCCAACGGGCTTGGCGTGGCGTAAGCGTGGGCTGCGTCAACAAGTGCGTGAGGGGCCGATGGTCGGTCTGGATGATCAAGCGGTACGGGTCCGCAGGGTCGGGTTCGGCCATGGCCACGTTGAACTGAGCACCCAGAAGATGGTGCCGCCAAGTATGGCAACAGTACACCACGGCCAACAACTCTTGCTGATGGACCGGGTAATTTCTTTCGGCCGGGATCATCGTCCGGGAGATATACTCGACCGGTTGGAGACCGAGACCATGGTCTTGGAGCAGCACACCGCCAATAGCAACCTTGCTAGAATCGCTATTGACCACGAATGGCTTGGTGGGATCCGGAAGGATGAGGACAGGCGCAGTGGCGAGCCTGGCCTTCAGCAGGTCAAAGGCCTGTTGACACAGGCCTGACCATTCCCACGGTACGTCCTTCTTGAGGAGGTGAGTAAGCGGGGCCGCAATGGTCGCGAAACGCGGGATGAAGCGGCGATAATACGATACCAAGCCCAAGAAGCTGCGCAAGGCGCGAACATTCGCGGGAACAGGCCACTGTTGGACGGCGGCGACCTTATCGGGGTCCGTGGACACGCCCTTGTCCGAGAGAATGTGGCCTAGAAAGGGGACGCTGCGGCCTGATTCTACCTTGCTGCGGCGGGCGGACAGTTTATTATCCGCCATGATCTGCAGAACCGCGGCAACATCCTCCAAGTGCTCCTCGAACGTGCGAGAGAAAATGAGGATGTCATCCAAGTAGATGGCCACGCAGGTGCGTTTGTACGGCTGCGTCCCCGGGTCCCACGGGATAGTCGGGTCGCGCAGGTCTGCCGAGACCTGGGGCAGCCGACTAGTGCCCATCACCGACCTAAAGAGGTGGTTCATGAGCATCTGAAAAGAGGCAGGGCTGTTACACAAGCCCATGGCCGCCACGCGGAATTGGTAATGGCCAAAAGGCGTGGCAAAGGCTGTTTTATGGCAATCTTCGGGGGCGATCCGAAGTTGCCAAAAACCGTCTGCACAATCGAGCACCGTAAAGTACTTTGCGCCCTCCACCTTATTAAATATATCATCGATGCGGGGGAGGGGATACTTGGACTTCACGGTGATCGCATTGAGTTTGCGATAATCCGTAACCAGACGCCACTTCCCATTGGGTTTGGGCACCAGCAACACGCCCGCGCTGTAAGGGCTATTGCTGGGCTCGATCAAGCCGGCCTCCAACAAGCCGACCAAGATCTTCTTGAGCTCTGCCAACTCCACGGGCCCCATGCGAAAAATGGGTGAGGTGGTAGGTCGGGGTGCCCCTCCTGCAAATGAATGCGGTGGAGCACCGGTCTGGCCGGGGGAAACGTAGGTGTTTTCTCCTCAAACACGGCTGAATACTGATCGAGCACTGCGTTGAGTCGTTTCACCTCGTCTTCCGACAAGTCCATGCCAAGCGAGTTCAACGAAACTCCAGCCTGTGCATGCTGGGCGCTGGGCCCGTGCGCGTGGGCAAGGGCGTCCAGACGAATGGAGTAAACGGGAGGAGGCTGCCGGGCTCTCATCATCCGCTTGAACTCCCTTTTGGACATGAGAATGTCCGCAAGGCGACGACGGTCACTCTTGAGGGCAGGGCGGCAGGCGTGTCATCGGTGGTGGTCATGCCGTTGGCCGCATATACTGCCGCTCAGGTAACCAGAACGACCCATCTGGGAAGTGGGTAACCATGGTACCAAAAGAGACGGTCACCTTGGATATGTGCAGCCAGTCAATCCCTAGGATGATATCAGCCGCTTGTAAGGGAATGACCGTGGCGCGAATGGGCACGCTGGTGCCTTGTACGATAGGGGCCAAGTCCACATAGCCCGGGGATGGCTGAGAGTAGCCATCCGAGTATCGCACGCGCCGAGCAAATATGTGTCGCGTCCGTGATCTATCACGTCCGCAATTCAGATTTTAGCGTAATTCTGACGTCCGCAGCCTTGTGCGGGTTGCTATACGGTCGCGGCCCGGTACTGACGCCGCGGATCTCAGTTGTACTCACGCGCCAAGTCCGCTGAATTTGCTGGTCAACGGAACTTTTGGGCGGACCTGAATTTCACTGACATTCGTCACAAGGGCAGTTTGCCGAATGCTGGTACACAGCAAGCCGGCGAGGCACTGCATGAGCAGCTGTGCAATTTCAGGATGTCAACGTGGGACACCAGACACAATTAAATGCAAGGAAGCCCCAGGCGGTGCCTGGCATGGCCGATAGATTTGCCCTTGTATATTTGTGTTCGCTTGACAGTTAAAGCTTGAAGTTTAGCTTGTCGGAAATTAGACAATGTTATGATTGGCTGATGTCTAGAGTGGCGCTAGTGGCGCCAGCCGCCAGGCTTGAGCTCTGAGCAGTATAGAAGGATGAGCAACAAACCATGGTGGTCGTTGTTCGTCCGTTTCTCTCCCTCACAACTCAGTGGTTTGTTGTCTTCATGGGGTGAAATAGTTCGAGCAGCCCGGAGCAGCCCCCGTGAGTGGTTGCATGCAGTCAGTTGCCATGAGGATGGACTGACGGATACGACAATGTACTGGTTTTGTTAAGATCAATGTGTGTAAGACTGAGAACGAGACAAGGGACAGGGCCTTCGGGCACCCTGGTCGTCCTTGGCAAGAATGCCAGTAGGAACTATAGGTCGGGAACACACGCACTGCCGCCACAAGGGGCCTGCAGTGGCGTAACCCAAGGGGCCTCACAGCTGCTCTTATAACTACAACATTACAACTCGACAGTCTTTGTAATTCGTCATGTATCTCATTGGAATTGAAACGTCTTTTGGTTGCTTTGATGATAAAGCATTATCTCAAGAATCGGCTGATTGCATGGGGCGGATTGCCTGTCATGAAGGTGGCGGTGCCGTAAAGGACCGCACCTTGCATTCTCATTAAAACGGACGAACAACCCATGATGGGTTCAGTCCGGCCAGCCTGGATGTTGCAGTGTTTTTGCTAAGGGGTGGGGGGGTTCCGGTAATTCCGGTAAGGGTCCCGGCCGAGGCCGCGAAGCGGCCGAGGCCGGGGGGGGGTCCGGGGGGGCGGAGCCCCCCCCGGATGGTGGCGATTTTTTTTAAAAAAAAACAAAATCCCAATAGGATTTCTTATACAGTTATATAATTTATCCTAAACTCTGAAGCCTTGCCATAGGCCCCTAGTGGGCTGCTTGTGCCCTGATTCTCATACCGGGGTATACGCAGCCGGCAGCCAGCAGCCCTACTAAGACACGCGACGATGATAACTTAGCATGCATACAAGCATGTGCACATGGTAACAATAGGAGGCTACAAAACATAGTACGCATTGCCGGTAGGCAGTGCATAGCTCTCACATTGGCTCACCCATACATGGCGCGGCCTGACTAAGTAAGTTATTAAACATGATGCCGCCTGTTTGCATGCACCCTACACCCATAGGCCATTGGAAGTAAGAAAAGCTACCTCAGGAGACCCGGGTTCCTCTATAAAAACGAGGACCAGGTTCTTCGTCACCGCTAGGTAGTGCCATCTTGGCTTTCTTTGTATGTTGGTTCTCAGTTTTACCGCCGGGCCGGCGCAGCTTCCTGTCCGTCCATTTCACATGCGCTCGCTTCTAACGTCCCCTTCTAACTCGATGCCTGCCTGCGCCTGGTCTGTAACGACCGTGCCCAAAGCCCGCCGACCGCTTGCACTGCCGGCCAAGGTTAAAATGCCACCGCCTCGTGAGAAATGGTCTTTGAATTTGTAGCCCAGGGGAATCGGGGGCTCTTTCTTCTTTGTCATGATTCGCTTCTCTAGCGCACTATCGAATAATGCAGGATTAGAAAACACGCAAAACAAAGTCAGCTGGCTCGACTGCCGTGAACTTCATCAACGTTTTGCGGCTCAGCACCTTCACATCGTGTTGCGTACCTACTGCAGGTCTGCAGTCTGCAGCGCATTTGTTACCTTGCCCGCTCTACCAGTCTAGTCAACGCATTTGACAGACTGGACTTGCCGGCTGCCCAGTGCTGACCCATTCGTTGTAGGGTCAGAGCTGCACCGCCCCACGCCTTTTGTTACTTGGGTACGGAACATCGATTTACTCACAGGTTGAAGTTGAAACTGTAGCCCGTCCTCAACAGTTACTGTTAATGTAGTACGTCCAACAACAGTCTACAAATCTCTGCTGCCCATTGCGTGGCAACAACAACAGCAACAACATTTGTGCTGGTCAAGCTCACACCGGTATTTCAAGTGGGCAACATGAACGCCAGCTGATGAAGTCGCGAGCAAGCAATGTTGATGTTTGTGCAAAATCGCCTGGCCTTGACGAGCCGTTGCCCATGATTATTTTTTAAATACTGCATCTGAGGGTCAGGTACTAAGTTATTTTATGTTGATCAGTAAGGTATGTTCTAGCTGCGATCGGACCATTGCGAGATTTCATTCCCTTGCACCCTGGTTTTTGTCGGGCATTCAGCAGGGCTCTGCTGTGTGGGCGTTTACATTTCGTGGAGGTCATTAGCATGGCAGCAATCTGCAAACTTTTTGTAAATGCCGGGAATAGTCAACCTTTACTAATAGAAATTGATATTGTGTTATTAATTAATTAATTAATTATCAACATCACTCCGTTGGGAGTCAATGTAGCACATATCCCTGAGAAGGGGCATATGGCTTTAAATACATCCTAGGCTACTTCATGCAAGGGTGGGAATGTAAGCAACACTTGCTCTAGGTGCCGCAAGGGCACCGGCACCACCATGCTGTCTCAGGTTCAACCCAGCTAAGGGGATCCTGGCACGGGGGAGGAAGATCATCATGGCTATGCAAGGGCTAGGGCATGGCTTCTCGACAGAGAGCATCTCTCTGCATGGCATAGCATGGCTAAGTTCTTAATGCAACATCCATGGGGGTCCCATTATAGACAAAGCATGGCTAAATGTTGAAGGCATCATCCATGGGGGCCATTATGGGCGCACATGCGCGTGGGCCACATGCTAGGCTAAGCCTTACTAATCTACACTACTGGTATATATATTCCTAGTCTGAGGTGGCAGGAGGGGGCTGCCAGGGCTTGTGGTCAACGTGGATGACCGCCCCCCTCCAGTATACCGGCTTCCCCCTTGCGCTCTGCCGGAGCTGAAGGTAGGCCGGCCATAGCTCGCGTCGCCGTTGTTGCTGGGCCAGGGTCAAGTCGTCGTCCAGCGTGAAGCGAGTCTCCGAGAGCTTCTTGCGGCATTTAAGGAACGCCAGCTTGTCCGCCATGTACAAAGGTCAAGGGTTATTGTGTTATAGTCAGTATATAAGTACCGGTTCTGTCTGACGGGGAAACCGGGGAACCCCGGCCGGCATTTAAAGCTTCCAGGTCGACCAGGGCAGCCCGGACAAGTCACAATGGCTTATACCGGTCGAACGGGGGGGTTTCCTGCTCTGAACACAGCATACCGGTCGAACGGGGGGGGTTTCCTGCTTGGCATATAGCATACCGGTCGGCCGGGGGGGGGTTCCTGCTTGGCATATAGCATACCGGTCGGCCGGGGGGGGCTTACCGGTCGGCCGGGGGGGCACCGGTATTTACCGGAGAATTACCGGTTCCGGTACGTTAGCAAAAACACTGCCTCCTGCTTCACCCAGGGAAGCACAAGGAAGAGGTTATTGCTTAGCCTTCAAAAGCATCTGAAGAGGTTAGGCTTTTCCCGGTAAAAAGCCATTGAAGGGGTTATTGCTAAGCCTTTAAAAGCATGCATGTTAAGGTTGTTGCTGATCCTGGAAAAGCATCTTGGAGCAGCTGGATTTTTTTTTTCCTTTTTGCTGCTGCCTGGAATGACGCCCTCTTTGGGCTTCCTTCTTTTGTGTGAGATGCCTTTCTTTCACTTTTTGCTCTCACGTTGTTGTGAGCTAAATAGTGGGGGGGGAGGTGGCATATCTCACACATGATTACTGCTGATAGTGGATGCATTCCAAGTAGCGGTAATGACCAGTCCAGGATGATATGGCACGCAAACGCGACAGCTGTCGCGTCCGTGATCTATCACGTCCGCAATTCAGATTTTAGCGTAATTCTGACGTCCGCAGCCTTGTGCGGGTTGCTATACGGTCGCGGCCCGGTACTGACGCCGCGGATCTCAGTTGTACTCACGCGCCAAGTCCGCTGAATTTGCTGACGGAACTTTTGGGCGGACCTGAATTTCACTGACATTCGTCACAAGGGCAGTTTGCCGAATGCTGGTACACAGCAAGCCGGCGAGGCACTGCATGAGCAGCTGTGCAATTTCAGGATGTCAACGTGGGACACCAGACACAATTAAATGCAAGGAAGCCCCAGGCGGTGCCTGGCATGGCCGATAGGTTTGCCCTTGTATATTTGTGTTCGCTTGACAGTTAAAGCTTGAAGTTTAGCTTGTCGGAAATTAGACAATGTTATGATTGGCTGATGTCTAGAGTGGCGCTAGTGGCGCCAGCCGCCAGGCTTGAGCTCTGAGCAGTATAGAAGGATGAGCAACGAACCATGGTGGTCGTTGTTCGTCCGTTTCTCTCCCTCACAACTGGTTTGTTGTCTTCATGGGGTGAAATAGTTCGAGCAGCCCGGAGCAGCCCCCGTGAGTGGTTGCATGCAGGGTGGTCCCACGCGGAATGGGGTCATTTTTTGCGCATTTTGCAAGAAAAAAACGCTAGTTTCAATCGTCCGATCGCGTTTTTTCGCGCGAATTTGGCGTCCGATCGCGTATTTTCGAGCTAATTTGGTGTCATAATGCTTAATTCATGTCAATTTGAGCGTACATTCCACATCGAGAGGCTTGAAATTTAGTAAAACATGTCAATCTAAGGGTATATTTCACATGGAGAGACTCGACAACAACCTAAACTTCGAATCTAAAACAATAGGACGAGCACTGCCAACCACATGGAGCGCTCATCATTTCCCCTCAACTTTTTTCCTGTGGGGGAGGACGGAGGGAAGTTGAAGAGGCAGTTGTACTGGATGCCGCTAGACTACGTGATAAAGGTGGCAGAGCTGACGGACAGCAAGAGGAGGAAGTCGAAAACGCAAGAGCAGATTGCGGAAGCGAAATTACGGATAAGGCCCTCAAAAAATTAAGTGCGACTGACGACCCTCCTATTGGTGTCGTATCCAGACATCTGCCCATAAAGCATCACGTCTTCTAACTTTGCATACATTGGATTCTCCGGATCCTTGTTCCCTGCCTTCATAACGGCAGAAGTCCACCCATCAGACCAAAAGGCCTCTCGTGCTCCAAAGTCTTTTTCCCCGTCCATAGTTGTCTCACTTAATAAGTCTCATTTCCAACGTGGGCTTCTCATCACCCTCATTGCCCGCCCCCTTAGCCTCTCTTCCGCCCCCTTAGCCTTCCCTCCGGAAGTGTCAGCATGTTGAGCCGCTGGTCCGAAGTCCACCGCCACATTTGCCAAGTGTAGGATCCGCTCCACATCCTCCTTACCTGCGCGCATACCGATCAACCCATCAACGAGTGACTAAAATCGAGTTATTAGAAGAAGAGGGATTGCCAAAGTTTGGATATCAAGTGAGGACACAATCCACTCGCAGAAATTTTAGATTACCCTTCTTATAATTTACCCTTGTTGTCTTTGCACATGGTGCGGTTCGTCCTTCAACCTCTCCTCGCAGATAGACCCGGGCTGGCATAATCTTACTACGTACTCAAGGCACGGAAAGTTG
The DNA here is from genome assembly GCA_009746045.1 of Mesostigma viride. Taxonomy (NCBI): domain Eukaryota; kingdom Viridiplantae; phylum Streptophyta; class Mesostigmatophyceae; order Mesostigmatales; family Mesostigmataceae; genus Mesostigma; species Mesostigma viride. The sequence continues at coordinate 202,500 of RPFO01000667.1, read as the reverse complement.
GGGGGGGCAAAAGTGAAAGTTCCTGAGAGCCGACATGAAGATTCAAGGGTCGGCGGAGGAATCGGGAAGTCGTCCGTCAAATACGGTAAGCAGAGATTCTTAATACCTGGAATCGTCTTTTCGACGCACACCAAACCCGTAAAGGAAGGTTGACCTGCGTTGGATACGTCCGATTTCTGAAATCCTGGACACGGGGGCAACTAGCCAACTACACGAAAACTCACGAAAATCGGTGTCAAATGCCTGGGCAGCAACCCAGAATTACTGCTTGATCAGGCATTTTTTTTTTTTGAGAGTTTTATCGAGACAAATGAAAAAGACAATCCGAGCGTTATCCGTTCCTCGCTGCCAGATTCTACTGGATTCCATGCGCTGACTCGCGTTGACCAAGCTTTATTCTTTGGGTTATCGGCTTCCCAACTTTCCGTGTACTAGACTGGGCCTAAGCCTAAACATAGTACTGCTGGTTGTCTCCTTGATAGTACCACCGATACTAAATATATCCGGCCCTCGGCCACTACAGATTCTCTGCTGCCCATGTGCGGCGTGAGACACAACAACAACAACAACAAGCCTAAACAGTACGGCGTCCAGGTCCGCGCCGACCCAGGGGCCCGCTAGCCCTCCAGGTCCACGCAGTCCTCCCGGAGCCGCGGGCAACACTCCTTAAAAGAACTTCCGCAGGTACTTACTTACTCCTTAAAGAAGCCGGCGGTAAGGGTCCCCAAGGCCCCGAACTCCAAGACGAAGGGCACCACACGGTGGTGCCCGACATCGCCTTAGGCCGTGGGCTTGGCCCGCTCAACCCGATCCGCCGGGTAGCCCGGCCGCCGCCTGGGATGCACCAACTGAACCATGCGCACATGGCTAAGAGCCAAGGGGCGAGCCACAGAAACGTCAATGAGCAAGTGCCGGCTGTCTTATATATTTGAAACATTAAGGAGACAACCACATGGCAGCAAGTATCACGGTTTTCCATATACACCGTTTCCATCCATCCATCGATCCATCGGGGTTAATGCTCCGTGACTCCCCAACGGGAGCACAAGTCTAATTAATTAATTAGTATACATCCTTTCCCGTTCATCACAACCCTCAAACTTGTACTTCTGGACTCGCCAAATCAATCAACGAGCGTCGCCCATAAAAAAGCACGACAAGGTATGACACTCCCAACATCCGACTTCAACTGTAAAATGCACGATTCGGCAATCTTCAAAACATGAAAAATGTAGTCCTCCTTGACACTGTTCCCGATTAGGGATCACGCTATGGCTTCCAACATCGCAATGTGGTCCAGCCAGTTATCTGTGTAAGCTACACTCTCGCACAACTTAATTTGCGCGCCGACGGCACCCGCACCCGCCATCTCAACACATAGCAAGCACTTAGTATGGCAAGCGGATTATGGCCTTATCCACTTAATAGCCCGCCTCACCCTTCAAAAGTTTCATTACCGTCAATGTCTCGGGCTGCACATAACACAACAAAAACACAGTCACGCATACCGTCGTCAAGCACCTGTAGTCTACGACGCGTCGCTCGAAAACATTTACAAAAAATGATGCAAAGCAACGGAGGCATTTCGAAAGTATTCGACGAATCAAGTACCCCCGCACAAAAGCATGTTTCACAACCTCGAATTGGGGAGGGGTCTCGCTGCAGCTAGACCCTTCCGTGAACGCAAAAAATAAACATCGAATAAGTGGGAGGTCTTCCTGCAACTAGACCCCTCAAATCATACAAAGATGAAACATTGAAGTTGGGAGGGGTCTAGCTGCAGCTAGACCCTTACAGGAATGCGAAAAAACAACCAATAATTGGGAGGGTCTACCTGCAGCTAGACCCTTACATGCAATCAAAAAGGATGAAACCTTGGAAGTTGGGTGGGGTCTAGCTGCAGCTAGACCCTTACAGGAATGCGAAAAAACAACCAATAATTGGGAGGGTCTACCTGCAGCTAGACCCTTACATGCAATCAAAAAGGATGAAACCAGGGAAGTTGGGAGGGGTCTAGCTGCAGCTAGACCCTTACAAGAATGCGAAAAAACAACCAATAATTGGGAGGGTCTACCTGCAGCTAGACCCTTACATGCAATCAAAAAGGATGAAACCTGGGAAGTTGGGAGGGGTCTAGCTGCAGCTAGACCCTTACAGGAATTCGAGAACTTTATCACAAATGAGTAACATCGTCTCTCTGCAAAGAGACCCTTGCCAAACATGCAAGGACTGGCGTGGGTGTGCTGGGTGGGATGCGTGGGTGTGGTGGGCATGTGTGCGTGGGTGTGGTGGTGGGCTAGCATGTGTGCGTGGGTGTGGTGGGTGGCTGGCATGCGTGCGTGGGTGTGGTGGGTGGGTGGCATGCGTGCGTGGGTGTGGTGGGTGCCTGGCATGCGTGCATGGGTGTGATGGGTGGCTGGCCTGCGTGCGTGGGTGTGGTGGGTGGCTGGCATGCGTGCGTGAATGTGGTGGTGGGCTAGCATGCGCGCGTGGATGTGGTGGTGGGCTGGCCTGCGTGCGTGGGTGTCTGGGGTGGCTGGCATGCGTGCGTGGGTGTGGTGGGTGGCTGGCATGCGTGCGTGAATGTGGTGGTGGGCTAGCATGCGTGCGTGGGTGTGGTGGATGGCTGGCATGCGTGCGTGGGTGTGGTGAATGGCTGGCATGCATGTGTGGGTGTGGTGGTGGGCTAGCATACGTGCGTGGGTGTCGCGGGTGGCTGGCATGCGTGCATGGGTGTGGTGGGTGGCATGCTTGCGTGCGTGGGTGTGGTGGATGGCTGCCATGCGTGCGTGGGTGTGGTGGATGCGTGCATGGGTGTGGTGGGTGGCTGGCATGCGTGCGTGGGTGTGGTGGATGCGTGGCATGCCTGTGTGGGTGTGGTGGTGGGCTGGCATGCGTGCGTGTGGTGGTGGGCTGGCATGCATGCGTGGGGTGTGTGTGGTGGCTGGCAGGCCTGTGTGCGTGGGTGTGGTGGTGGATGCATGGCATGCGTGCGTGGGTGTGGTGGATGGCTGGCATGCGTGCGTGGGTGTGGTGGTGGGCTGGCATGCGTGCGTGGGTGTGTTGGATGGGTAGCATGCGTGCGTGGGTGTGGTGGGTGGCTGGCCTGCGTGCGTGGGTGTGGTGGATGGCTGGCTTGCGTGCGTGGGTGTGGTGGATGTGTGCGTGGGTGTGGTGGGTGGCTGGCATACGTGCGTGGGTGTGGTGGGTGGCTGGCATGCGTGCATGGGTGTGGTGGGTGGCTGGCATGCGTGCGTGGGTGTGGTGGGTGGCTGGCATGCGTGCGTGGGTGTGTTGGATGGGTGGCATGCGTGCGTGGGTGTGTTGGATGGGTGGCATGCGTGCGTGGGTGTGTCGGATGGGTGGCATGTGTGCGTGGGTGTGGTGGTGGATGCGTGGCATGCGGGAAGTGACGCAACGAATGTTATGGCCGAGCAAACTGGGCCTCCTTGCCCGTGGCTGACGGAAATACAATTCAAACAGACGGCCTCAAAGCATAGTAATGAATGCAACGACGTTCAAAAGCGTCCCAGATCGACATGAAAAGAAACCGAGCGCTAAAGCCGGTAGAATACATGCATGGCGGGACATGATGTATTGGAAAAGCCTGGTTGCCTCCGTATCCGCTCCTGACGTGAACAAATGGAAAGAGACCGCCTGGAAGCCAACATATGCATGCGCCACTGTTCCGAAGCCCAGCAAACACGAACAGAGCTTACCCAGGCGTCATTCCGGGTGCCACCATCTTACCCTGACAGTCGTCATCCTAGCAACCTCTAGCAGAGCTTACGGCCCCCACAGTCCAGGAGTTTCCATGACCCATCATAACGTACCTCAGCATCGGTGACTTTAAAACCACGCTTCTAAGCGTACAAGAATACCACTAGCTTTCCTGTAACAAACATGACCAACTGAGCACGTCGCTGTCGACAGCCATACCATTTGTCCAGCGGCCATTTGCGACGCGATGCAATTGATGTGCATCAAGTAACGTGCGTGTTTGCAACTTGCCCGTTGAAACTCTACGGCGGAGCCAATTTTCGGAAGAACCTCACCCTTATGCTTGCAAATTCGGGACAAATTCGGTGGATGTATGTATGGATGTATGTATGTATGGATGGATTGACGGATTTTCATCCCCTATTCCTATGTTTTCTCACGTGTACGGCCTTATAAGCTTCGCCAATTCTGGCGAACCTGACGGTTCTTCCGAAAATTGGCTCCGCCTGATTATTTTGCTGGGCCCGTGGGCCACATCGCCGTCAACGGCTCAACGCTGCGCTCTGGTGGGTCTTCACGTGTGGACGTCAGCCTTCAAGTGTCGTCCAATCTGCTTTCTCGGTTTCGAAAAATTTGGTCGAGACGATTGCCATCGGCGCCGCGCTTCCACTTTCCGGCGACTGCGAGGATGCCACGTTACCGTTTTCTACCCTTTTACAGCCGTACGCTTTGCGACCGTTTTCATTACTAGTGTTCCTTTGGAATACGACATTATTAGTAACCGAGCAAGAAGATTGGACGACACTCGAGGGCTGACGGTTCACACGTAAAAACTCAAAGCGCAGCGTTGAGCCGTTGACGGCGATGATTGTGGCCCACGGGCCCAACAAAATGATGCACATCACAATTCTAACAAAAACCAGCAGCCTACCTATTACCCTACCCAACCCTAATTGCATCACGCTGCAAATGGCCACGGGATTACGGTATGGCTGTCGATAGGAAAGTGTTCAGTTCGTCATGCCGTTGGGAAAGCTAGCTCTCTTTTTGTGCGCTTAGGAGCGCGGTTTTAAAATCACCGATGCTTAGGTACGTAATGATGGGTCATGCAAGCTCCTGGACTGTGGGGGCCGTAAGCTCTTGGAGAGGTTGCTGGGATGACGACTGTCAGGGTAAGACGGTGGCACCCGGAATGACGCCTGGGTAAGCTGCATTTTTGTTTTCTGGGCTTTGGAACGGTGTCGCCTGCATATGTTGGCTTCCAGGCGGTCTCTTTCCATTTGTTCACGTCAGGAGCGGATACGAAGGCAACCAGGCTTTTCCAATACATCATGCCCCGCCATGCATATATTCCGATATGCATATATTCCACTGTATTTTGCGCTCGGTTTCGTTTTATTTCGATTTGGGACGCTTTTGAACGTCGTTGCATGCATTACCATGCTTCGAGGCCGTCTGTTTGAGGTGTGTTTCCGTCAGCAACGGGAAAGGAGGCCCAGTTTGCTCGGCCATAACATTCGTTGCGTCACTTCCCGCAAGGCAGGTATGACTCCCGCTCTTTGTTTATGTATTTCGATTATGGACAACGCCTTTTTATTCTCTTACCAGCAACCGGGCAGTGTTTTTCCGTTGTGTTTCGGTCAGCAACGCTTACCGAGCATCTCTGGTGCGTTATTCCCTGTCACGCAGATATTCCTTCGTTCTTCTAACTGGGGTCTGTTGTATTTCGATTGTAAGTTTTATGAAATTCCCATCAACTGATTTGTTGGCATATTTTGGCTGTTGCACTTACTGCATGCAACTTTGGATAGGCAACGATTAATAGCTATTATATATTATGTTTGGTAACTATATGTCCTTTTTAAAACTATATTATTCTCAGTATATAAACGCCAGCCCCCCCAACACACCCAGGCACGCATGCCACCCATCCAACACACCCACGCACGCATGCCAGCCACCCACCACACCCACACACGCATGCCAGCCACCCACCACACCCACGCACGCATGCCAGCCACCCACCACCCCCACGCACGCATGCCAGCCACCCACCACACCCACGCACGCATGCCAGCCACCCACCACACCCACGCACGCATGCCAGCCACCCACCACACCCACGCACGCATGCCAGCCCACCACCACACCCACACACGCATGCCAGCCATCCATTACACCCATGCACGCATGCCAGCCATCCAACACACCCACGCGCGCATGCCAGCCCACCACCACACCCACGCACGCATGCCAGCCCAACACCACATCCACGCATGCATGCCAGCCACCCACGCACGCATGCCAGCCACCCACCACACCCATGCACGCATGCCACCCATCCACCACACCCACGCACGCATGCCAGCCATCCACCACACCCACGCACGCATGCCAGCCCACCACCACACCCACGCACGCATGCTAGCCCACCACCACATTCACGCACGCATCCCAGCCACCCACCACAACCAGGCACGCATGCCAGGCACCCAACACACCCACGCACACATGCCAGGCACCCAACACATCCACTCACGCATGCCAGCCCACCACCACACTCACGCACGCATGCTAGCCCACCCGCGCACGCATGCCAGCCATCCACCGCACCCATGCACGCATGCCACGCATCCACCACACCCACGCACGCATGCCAGCCATCCACCACACCCACGCACGCATGCCAGCCCACCACCACACCCACGCACGCATGCTAGCCCACCACCACATTCACGCACGCATGCCAGCCACCCACCACAACCAGGCACGCATGCCAGGCACCCACCACACCCACGCACACATGCCAGGCACCCACCACATCCACGCACGCATGCCAGCCCACCACCACACTCACGCACGCATGCTAGCCCACCCGCGCACGCATGCCAGCCTTCCACCGCACCCACGCACGCATGCCACGCATCCACCACACCCACGCACGCCATGGCAGCCACCCACCACACGCACGCATCCACCACACCCACGCACGCATGCGACACACCCATGCCAGTCCTCACATGATTGGATTAGGTCTCTCTTCAGATCTGCTCCCATGAATTTGTGATAGAATTCTTGCCTTCGTTGAAGGGTCTACCTGCAGAGAGACCCCTCCCAACTTCCAAGGTTTCATCCTTTTTGATTGCTTGTAAGGGTCTAGCTGCAGGTAGACCCTCCCAATTATTGGTTGTTTTTTCGCATTCCTGTAAGGGTCTAGCTGCAGCTAGACCCCACCCAACTTCCAAGGTTTCATCCTTTTTGATTGCATGTAAGGGTCTAGCTGCAGGTAGACCCTCCCAATTATTGGTTGTTTTTTCGCATTCCTGTAAGGGTCTAGCTGCAGCTAGACCCCTCCCAACTTCCAAGGTTTCATCCTTTTTGATTGCATGTAAGGGTCTAGCTGCAGGTAGACCCTCCCAATTATTGGTTGTTTTTTCGCATTCCTGTAAGGGTCTAGCTGCAGCTAGACCCCTCCCAACTTCCAAGGTTTCATCCTTTTTGATTGCATGTAAGGGTATAGCTGCAGGTAGACCCTCCCAATTATTGGTTGTTTTTTCGCATTCCTGTAAGGGTCTAGCTGCAGCTAGACCCCTCCCAACTTCAATGTTTCATCTTTGTATGATTTGAGGGGTCTAGCTGCAGGAAGACCTCCCAGTTATTCGATGTTTATTTTTTGCGTTCACGGAAGGGTCTAGCTGCAGCGAGACCCCTCCCAACTTGGAGGTTGCGAAAAAATTGTTTCTCAGGTCTACATGATTCTTACGGATACTTTCGAAATTGCTCCATGGCTTTGTATCATTTGCTGCAGATGTCTTGGAACGATGCGTCCTATTATTCAAAGGCCAAGGCCACCAATGTTTCACCGCAAACAGTGAGCCCCCCGGGATCTCCGGATTAGGTGGGGAAGGTTCCAGAGGACGTTCCAGCCTTGCCTCCTCGTGCGTCCCCTCAGACGCATTAGGGGTCTGTCATGTCCGTTAGGTCTCCAGCTCCGGCCACACTGCCCGCATCGTTAATTTTGATTTAGCCGAAAGGCCCTTCGGAATTAGACGATAGCGTTTTATTAGCTGCAAGTGCTACTGTGCCCGTGCAAATAAATAATTAGTAGCTTGTTTTTTTTGTTAACGAACAACTCTTGAACTTGCTGCGCAACTTAATAATTCTTTGTTTGTTTGGTATAACCCAACGGAAGGGGGAGTTGAGGCACGCATGTTGAGAACGGGGAGGTTAAGTGTGAAGTTGCACACACCATATGGTAGAATCGATGTTGAGCAAGTGGGCGAGGGTCTAGCTGCAGAGAGTCCTCAATTGCAATTATTTTCGTTTCGCTTTGTGCAAGTATTCCAATTGGAGTTGAATTCGGAAATATATACCTGCGCTGGTTGTCTCCTTGATAAGCCGACTCAGTACAGTCGAGTGTGATGGGATGGATGGCGCTTATTATCGAAGTCCTAGTGACAGGGGTATGTGGGCACCACGGCCCGAATCTGGGGTACTGTGAATGCCTCCCACCGGCTTGGGGGTGTCACACGCGGAGCCCCCACTGGCTTGGGGGTGGTCTCCTTCATTACTAATTGCCACCTATCCTTGCGAACAATTGGCCCCCAGATTACAGACACATCGATGGATTACGACACTACTTTGCAATACTCGTCGCAAATGAGGGACGTCTTGAAGTCACATGTGACGGGATGGGCCGCGGCAACAGGGGTTATAATTTTGCTGCTGTTGTTCGAAGGGGCGCACTTTGACATGTATTTTCTACACTTTGACATGTATGCTCGGTTTCTTTCAAAGCACACCTAGTCAATGTTTGCGGTGCATGGTTCACGCACGAGATGAAGGAGCAAGAGGTGGCCCGGAACGAGGGTGAGTAAAGGTGAGTCGTTTTTTGTTGAATTGAGGGAATTACTATTCTATGCGGTCAAGATAGAGCCATCAGGTTTCTTCCTAGTATTCTGATCCTAGTATTGTTGGTGATGGTTGTTGTGAAGCCTCTTTTTGCAGCGCGACCTTGATTTTATTATTTAAGTTATGTAAATGATATAGGCAACGGACGAACTGAAGTGCACGCGATAGCAGGAACGGTAGTAGTCTGAAAGACTTCGACAATTTCCGTCATCAGGTTGTCCCCGCACCTTTTTGTAGGCACATTGCCTTGTCAATTAGTACATGCAAATATATATACGATTCCATCAAACTTTTTTTAGAGTTTGTTGATTCCCTGAATTGATAGTAAAAAGCTGCTAGCAGGCCATGGAGACGAATTGTATTAGTGCAGGCCACGCACGAATTTTGAAGTGGCCCGCCGAGCGGCTGTACAATTTTTCCCAGTGAGCGCGCTGCCAAGTGTACTTGTGGGCAAATTTTTAAGTGCCCCGTCACTTCGAGGTATTAAAAATTAGGCTACGGTACGAATTCAGCGAATTTCAGAGAATTTTCAGTCGAACGAAAGGAAGTGACGCCAATTGCCAAAAAGTTTCTGTTACGAATTTTCTAGTCCAACACTTGGCGCAAAAGGAAGTGACGGCCAAAACGTTTCCGCTACAAAAATTTCAGTCCCTGAGGCATGGGACAAAGTGCACGCGACAGCAGGAAAAGGTCAAGTTAAATAAAACTGGCGCAAAGTCCGGCCGGCGGAAAATTCGCTCGGCTGCAAAAAATTCGGCAAGAATTTCGGCGCAATGTCCGGTTTTCGGACGATTGAAACTAGCGTTTTTTTCTTGCAAAAATCTACCCCATTCCGCGTGGGACCACCCTGCAGTCAGTTGCCATGAGGATGGACTGACGGATACGACAATGTACTGGTTTTGTTAAGATCAATGTGTGTAAGACTGAGAACGAGACAAGGGACAGGGCCTTCGGGCACCCTGGTCGTCCTTGGCAAGAATGCCAGTAGGAACTATAGGTCGGGAACACACGCACTGCCGCCACAAGGGGCCTGCAGTGGCGTAACCCAAGGGGCCTCACAGCTGCTCTTATAACTACAACATTACAACTCGACAGTCTTTGTAATTCGTCATGTATCTCATTGGAATTGAAATGTCTTTTGGTTGCTTTGATGATAAAGCATTATCTCAAGAATCGGCTGATTGGGCCGGATTGCCTGTCATGAAGGTGGCGGTGCCGTAAAGGACCGCACCTTGCATTCTCATTTAAAGGTGGCATATCTCACACATGATTACTGCTGATAGTGGATGCATTCCAAGTAGCGGTAATGACCAGTCCAGGATGATATGGCACGCAAACGCGACAAATGGTATGGGGAGTCGGGGTTACTCCCAGGCGCTGCACTATGGCCTCACTGACGAAGGTGGTAGCCGCACCACTGTTGACAATGAGGACCTTGATGCCCTCCAAACAACGCCCAGAGCCCTGGGGGTCTGGTAGGCTTCCAGTGAAGAGGAGTAGTTGCCGCGGGCCTTCGCTAGGCTCCGCTTGCCATTCCTGGGTCTCTGTCACCACATTACATGGTAACAAAACTTGGGCGACTTGTTCATGGCCGGGTAAGGTGTCGCCCGGAGTGCCCTCCCGGCCTCTCAGTCCAACGCCTCTCCTGCAGGCCCCTCGTCCACCGGTGTGCCTCGCAGGTGGCCGGATGCGGCCGCGGAAGAGCCATCATCAGGCTCGGCCGCGTCTGCGGCATCCAGTTGGTTGAGGGCATGCCCAGCTTGCTGGTAGGCGCTTGGGGGCGCCTTGGGTTGTTGGTACAGCCGGGGCTGTTGGCGCGCTTGTTGCAAGCGTCGGGCACGCTCACCCGCACTGGGAGCTGTACGTGCGCATATTTCGCGCCGGTGGTGGCCTCGAGGCCATTTGCGGGGAGGCCGCTTGGAAGTTGTTGCGTTGCACAGGCGGGGCCTGGTCCAGCGGAGGGAGATCAGGGCACTCGCGTTCAGTGATGTGCCCCATCAGTGCACGCGGTTGCAGTGGTAGCACTGAATCCGGGAAGTGTCCAAGGCATTAATGTCCAGGACCTCGCACTGTAGCTCATCCACCCACACGGGGGCGAATCCCAGCTCATTGAGTTCCAGTGCATTCACGCGGGGTTTTGGGGTCCGCTGCACCAAGGGAGCTATCTCCGCTAGGTAGGTCTTGATGTCCTGCATGCAGGTTCCATTGAGCCCAGGATCGAGAGGTGGGCGAATTTCCGCTTCACCTCATCCCGGAATTCGGGTTGCAAGCCCTCATAGAACCTTGCCAAGGCTTCTGGGCCCATCAGGTCATCAACCCGCCCAGCTAGAAGCTCGAACTTGGTCATATATTCCCGATAGCTCAGGTTCCCCTGCTTGAACGCCCCAAAAGCCTCCCGGTCCAGCTTGTCTTGGTCGGGTGGCAGGTACTTGGCCCGTGCTAGCCGAAATAATTCCGCCAAGCTGCTGGGGAAGCCATTGGCCAGGGCGCTTTCGCAATGGAGAGCTTGTCTCACATCTGGAGCCAGTGCCTCGCTGGACACCAGCTTGACCTTGATATCCTCGTCCAAGAGCTTGCGATTGTATGTCTCCCAGATGTCGATCTTCTGAGACACTGCAATCTCCCAAGCCTCAAACTCTTGGTAGGAGCAGTCGGGTTTAAACTTGGGAATATCCGACAGCTTGGGCAACGGTGGTAGTCGCCCTGCATTGTGAGTATCATCGTCATGATGGCCCATGATACTCGCGGGTCTCCCGGGCCCGGCCACACCTTGCGAGGTGTGCCCACGCGGGTAACCTGCCGGGGGGCTGCACTCATCCTCACCCGGGTGCTCATACCCCTGTGGGTAGTGGGTGCGGCTTGCATGATGATGGGCGGCGGTGGCCGCTGGGTGCTGCGCTCGTGGGTCACCCAGAGCCAGGCGGTCGTATGCTGAGTTGGGGACTCAGGGGAATCGCCTCCTCTGTGACCCCGAAGGAAGACCGACCGGTCCGTGCGGTGCCGTGGCCCTGCCCAGCCATTGGCGAGGCATGGCCGAAGGGGCTAGCCCCAAGGGGTCCAGGCGCATGATAGGACGCCCACATCATTCCAAAAAGCCATTTTTCCACCCTGAAAATTATTCTAGGATAGGCTAATGATTAGTTTGGCCTCAAATTTGGCACCAAGGTGCCTAATCAGATATCTTATGGTGGCATGTGGTCAAATAATTTTTTGGGAGTCGGCAGCATGGTAACATGGTGACATTTGCTAGCATAAAAATACCGAATTTTCAGCACTTTCTGGCATGTATGCGTATATAATGACATCAAATGAACTCAGTTGGGCCTGGAACTTTGCACATGTTATAAACACATCCCATGCAGCATGCCCACAAAGTTTCAGGCTGGTTGGATCACAAAATGGTGACAGATGCTAGCATAAATACCCCCAAAATGCAGTTTTTCAGGGTTTTCCAAGGGTTTCATCACACATATGCATATATAATGACACCAAATGAACTCAGTTGGGCGTGGAACTTTGCATATGTTCTAAACACATCCCATGCAGCATGCCCACAAAGTTTCAGGCTGGTTGGATGACAAATTGGTGACAGATGCTAGCATAAACACCACAAAAATGCAGTTTTTCAGGGTTTTCCAAGGGTTTCATCACACATTTGCATATATAATGACATCAAATGAACTCAGTTGGGCCTGGAACTTGGCACATGTTCGAAACACATCCCATGCAGCCTGCCCACAAAGCTTCAGGCTGGTTGGATAACAAATTGGTGACAGATGCTAGCATAAATACCACAGAAAAAGCAGCTTTCTATTGTTCTTCCAAGGGTTTCATGGCAATCATTCCACCTTGGTGTACAGAAGGTTCCAAACAACACATCATTACATTATGCATCATATTTACAATGCAGGAAGGCATACTTGGGGGCACATGCCTATAGTACAATGCATTAATAACACAGCTCTAGCCAGCTAGCTAGCTATATAGTGGCTAATGCCACACCCGGGGGCACGTTCTCACGGCCCTGCATCCTTTTCCTTTTCTTCTTCTCTGCATCTGACAGGGGCCTGCCCCCATCTTCTCATCCACCAGCCTGGTGAGCACCCTGACGTTGGTGACTTGCGTCAGCTACCCTACCCCCATGGCACGCTTGGCCTTACGCTTGGTGAAGGTGGAGGGGACCAAGGGTGCGACAGTTGGTCTGGGTTTTCATCACCCCCTTCCTCCAGTGCATGCGTGTGCTCCAACGCCTAAGGAGAGAAGCACACACACACACACATACACACACACACGTCGATCCCTTACCCACCCACCCACACACACCCACGTACACATGTATCCACCCACCCATGCATACACGTAGGCACGCACACACGCACGCACGCACGCACGCACGCACGCACGCACGCACGCACGCAGTCATACCCTCCCTCCCTCCCTCCTCCCTCCCTCCCTCCTCCTCCTCCCTCCCTCCTCCTCTCCCTCCCTCCCTCCCTCCCTCCCTCCTCCCTCCCTCCCTCCCTCCTCCCCCTCCCTCCCTCCCTCCCTCCTCCCCCTCCCTCCCTCCTCCCTCCCTCCCTCCTCCCTCCTCCCTCCCTCCTCCTCCCTCCCTCCCTCCCTCCCTCCTCCCTCCCTCCTCCCTCCTCCTCCTCCCTCCCTCCCTCCCTCCCTCCTCTCCCTCCCTCCTCCCTCCCTCCCTCCCTCCTCCCTCCTCCCTCCTCCCTCCCTCCCTCCCTCCCTCCCTCCTCCTCCTCTCCCTCCTCCGTCCTCCGTCCGTCCGTCCGTCTCCGTCCGTCCCTCCGTCCTCGTCCGTCCGTCCGTCCGTCTCCGTCCCTCGTCCCTCCTCCCTCCTCCCTCCTCCCTCCCCTCCCTCCCCCCCTCCTCCCTCCCTCCCTCCCTCCCTCCTCCCTCCTCCTCCTCCCTCCCCTCCCTCCCCTCCCTCCCTCCCTCCTCCCTCCCTCCCTCCCTCCCTCCCTCCTCCCTCCCTCCTCCCTCCCTCCCTCCTCCCTCCCTCCCTCTCCCTCCCTCCCTCCCTCCCTCCCTCCTCCCTCCCTCCCTCCCTCCCTCCCTCCTCCCTCCTCCCTCCCTCCCTCCCTCCTCCCCCCTCCCTCCCTCCCTCCTCCGTCGTCGTCCGTTCCGTCCGTCCGTCGTCCGTCGTCGTCCGTCCGTCCGTCGTCCGTCGTCCGTCCGTCCGTCCGTCCGTCCGTCGCCGTCCGTCCGTCCGTCCGTCGTCCGTCCGTCCGTCGTCGTCCGTTCCGTCCGTGTCCGTCCGTCCGTCCGTCGTCCGTCGTCCGTCCGTCGTCGTCCGTCCGTCCGTCCGTCCGTCCGTCCGTCCGTCCGTCCGTCCGTCCGTCCGTCCGTGCGTCCCGTCCGTCCGTCCGTCCGTCGTCCGTCCGTCCGTCGTCCGTCCGTCCGTCCCTCCCTCCGTCCTCCCTCCCTCCTCCCTCCCTCCCTCCTCCCTCCTCCCTCCCTCCTCCTCCCTCCTCCCTCCCTCCCTCCCTCCCTCCTCCTCCTCCCTCCTCCCTCCTCCTCCCTCCTCCTCCCTCCCTCCCTCCCTCCCTCCTCTCCCTCTCCTCCTCCCTCCTCCCTCCTCCCTCCCCTCCTCCCTCCCTCCTCCCTCCCTCCTCCTCCCTCCCTCCCTCCCTCCTCCCTCCTCCTCCCTCCCTCCCTGCCTCCCTCCTCCTCCCTCCCTCCTCTCCCTCCCTCCTCCTCCTCCCTCCCTCCTCCCTCCCTCCCTCCTCCTCCTCCTCCCTCCCTCCTCCCTCCCTCCCTCCCTCCCTCCTCCCCCTCCCTCCTCCTCCCTCCCTCCCTCCTCTCCCTCCCTCCTCCCTCCCTCCTCCCTCCCTCCCTCCCTCCCTCCCTCCTCCCTCCCTCCCTCCCTCCCTCCTCCCTCCTCCCTCCCTCCCTCCTCCCTCCTCCCTCCCTCCTCCTCCCTCCTCCCCTCCCTCCCTCCCTCCTCCCTCCCTCCTCCTCCCTCCTCCCTCCCTCCCTCCTCCTCCCTCCCTCCCTCCCTCCCTCCCTCCCTCCCTCTCCTCTCCCCTCCTCCTCCCTCCTTCCTCCCTCCCTCCTCCCTCCCTCCCTCCTCCCTCCCTCCTCCTCCCTCCCTCCCTCCCTCCCTCCCTCCCTCCCTCCCTCCCTCCCTCCTCCCTCCCTCCCTCCTCCTCCCCCTCCTCCTCCCTCTCTCCCTCCCTCCTCCTCCTCCCTCCCTCCCTCCCTCCCTCCCTCCCCTCCCTCCTCCCTCCCTCCTCCCTCCTCCCTCCCTCCCTCCCTCCCTCCCTCCCTCCTCCCTCCTCCCTCCTCCCTCCTCCCTCCCTCCCTCCCTCCCTCCTCCCTCCTCCCTCCTCCCTCCCTCCCTCCTCCCTCCTCCTCCCTCCCTCCTCCTCCCTCCCTCCCTCTCCTCCCTCCCTCCCTCCCTCCTCCTCCCTCCCTCCTCCCTCCCTCCTCCCTCCCTCCTCCCTCCCTCCCTCCCTCCCTCCCTCCTCTCCTCCCTCCTCCCTCCCTCCCTCCCTCCTCCCTCCCTCCCTCCTCCTCCCTCCCTCCCTCCCTCCCTCCCTCCCTCCCTCCTCCCTCCCTCCCTCTCCCTCCCTCCTCCCTCCCTCCCTCCCTCCCTCCTCTCCTCCTCCCTCCTCCCTCCCTCCCTCCCTCCCTCCCCCCTCCCTCATTCATACACCCGTTCATTCATGCATGCAGCCGCTCATCATTAACACGCCTCGTTGGGAACTCACGGGGTATGAACTATGAAACGGGCGGTAAGAAAGGAAGAAGGAGCCGCCTCCCCAACATGCCGCCCGGCAAAGGCAGCGATGGGCCGTCCAGGAGGGAACACTGTCGCTTTGCCTTGTACGCCGGGGTGCGCAGGCGACGTGCGGGCACTGTCGCGTGTAAATTTGCCTGCCCGCCCAGTCCTTCTCGGAACGCCTCCCAGAGCATGCCGTCATGGTAAGAGCTCTTTTCGCCCGTCGCCGGAAGCTTAAACCACAAGAATACGCCGGTTAATGACCAGAAATGGGGGGTTGTCGACGTTATAACCAGTAGCTGTGGTTTTTCCCGCACCCGAGCACACTCCGGACGGGCCAGCAAGCCCCGCCCGCAGGATAAACACCGGGCGATGTTGCTGCGCCCAGGGAAGTCATATAGCTGCAAGAAAAGACGTAAAAGCGATTAAAAGCACGACATGCAGTGTTGCCCCTGTCAGCGCTCCTATAATTCTCTACTTTTTCGCGGAAGGGGCGTAAAAATCGGAAACGCAAAATTAAGGGAAATCCATCGCTGGGTTTCTTTGAAATGATGTTAGGAATGGTAGAATGTGTTCATGACAGCCGAGAGCAATGTTTTTCCTGTCTGTGTTTTACCTTGCACACAACACGGGTCGGGCCGGTTGGTGTGGCAAAACGCCCGCCTGCTGCCCACGTGCCCTCGCTGCAGAAAAAAAAAGAAACTGTTTTTCAGGTTTTTTAATGTACGATACTTTTCCTTATGTAATCAACGTCCGAACAAGCGAAATAACGTCCAAATGGTTGCGTAATCAGCTCGCAATAAATTTTCGCGTCACCATAGCCGTGCACTGACGATTTCAGTCAACATTGCACGCGCGCACCGAATTTTCGTCAACTTTCGCGGGGGAATTACCGGGGTGTGCAAGGCGCGGCGCCGGACTGATGTGGCCCGATTCACAGCGCGGCGAGACCGCGATCGGCTATCATACAAGGGTGGCGCTGGGCGCTGCTGGCCAAGTGGCCAATGTAGGTTGCGGCAGCACCGTAGGCAGGGCCCCACTCCTACCGTAGTGCAGGGTAACATTATTCCCCTGCGCCCGCCGCCGGCTCCTACACCAAGGGCCGGACCCGCGACAATCCCGCGATTGATGTTCCACTTGTGGTCCCATTGAGGGGATTCACTACGGGGCTATCAGGTGGTGCGCCGGCAGCCGCCGAGGAATTCCCCCCAAACGTGGGGTTTGTGCTGGGGATGACCCTAGAGCCACGCGGCTCACTACTCGGGCGTGAGTGATTTTGGGTAGCTCAACTCTCTGCGCCTCGAGTGCTGCCACGAGGGAAGGGGCAGGAGAGAAGCGATGGGCCTCTCGTCGCCCTCGCTCAATACCCGTCAGCCATCCGCGTGGTGGCTGGTAAAGTGTGAAACAATGTGTGCCCTTTAGTCTTGGCAGGATGATAAATTAATTATAATCCTCACACACACAACAGCTTCCAAAACAGGTTACACAATGCTCTAACAAGGGGGGTAGGGCATGTTTCCTTGTTAGCCTGCAATGTACCTGGTTGTCCATGCGAATCCGCTGGAAGCGCAGTCCCTTGAACGACCGGTGCTGGAATAGATCCGTGGAAAGCGTCCTCTCGGGCACTGTCACGCGAACCGGGTCACGGGGACCGACACCAAAATACGTAAATTAAAGGACGTGAGATATTCCTGCAGCTTGCCGGAGCTGACTAGTATATATCCCAGATATAGGGTGTGAGGCAAATGGCCAAGACGCCAAATAATGCGTGAAATCGCAACCACAAAGCGTTTTCCGTTTAAAGCATGCACGCAATATAGGAGTATCCGTTTCCGGACGAATCCCTTAGGTCAACCGGACAAGGCCAGGTTGGGGCGTGCAGGAACCACAATAATGGGTACGAGTATGGACAGTTAGATTGTGTGGGGATCCGACCCCCACAATGAATAATGCAAGCGGAATTAGTAAGGGTTCGGCCCTTATATAATTCCGTTGATGATCCGGATCAGATTACAGAAAACGGGACGGGATAGAGGCCACTAGGAAAGTTTCCTCCGAGTCCAGTTTAACACGTATGGCTATTTAAAATAGCGCCTTAATGATTGAGAATGATGCGAAAGCCTTTAAGACTTCCTATGCGTCACGGCGCACGATGGTGGCTTAAGAATACTTGTCACACAATACGAATAAGCTCAAACCCGGAATACCGGTTTCGTATATTACAATGTTACCACACAGATTAAAACACTCAATGCGGGAAGACTTACACCCGTAGGCGAGGGATTCACACTCAAGCACAGGAGAATTACACTCCAGGATTAAGCGATGGTAAATAATCTGTAGAGCAACGTGGTAAATTACGATACAAGGTCCGGACTGCTGGCATAGCTCGTGCCTTCCTATTTTGTCCGCTTCGTCCCCGTTGGTGGCTGCGCCTGGCGCTGCCAACCAGGCATGACGTGAGGTCCGCGGGGACGGGCTTCTCGAACCGTCTAGAACACATTAAAGACCAGTACGGCTAGAGGCCTCTCCTGAAAAATATCCAAAATGTCCGTAGGAACCATCATACGTGTGTGCAGTGCCACTTGGCTGTCCGGTAACTCCCGTTCAGGCGCTAGGTCCGCCTACGGCGCAAAGGCCAAGTTTGTCAGCAAAACTTCAACACTTACTTCCACACGGATTGCATCGGCTGCCAACTATACTATGGCCTCGGCACTGGCGCCGATTACGGTCGGGCGCCGATCGACCGGGACGGATAATTTAATACACAAAATGGCATGCCATGTTGCATCCGTGCAACACCCATCATCCCCCCATCCATCCCATCCCATCCATCCCATCCATCCCATCCCATCCATCCCATCCCATCCCATCCCATCCATCCCATCCCATCCCATCCCATCCATCCCATCCCATCCATCCCATCCCATCCCATCCATCCACCCATCCCATCCATCCCATCCCATCCCATCCCATCCCATCCATCCCATCCCATCCCATCCCATCCCATCCCATCCCATCATCCCATCCATCCATCCCATCCCATCCCATCCCATCCCATCCCATCCATCCGCATCCCATCCCATCCCATCCCATCCATCCCATCCCATCCCATCCCATCCCATCCTCCATCCCATCCCATCCCATCCCATCCCATCCCATCCATCCCATCCCATCCCATCCCATCCATCCATCCCATCCCATCCCATCCCATCCCATCCCATCCCATCCCATCCCATCCCATCCCATCCCATCCCATCCATCCCATCCATCCCCATCCCATCCCATCCCATCCCATCCCATCCCATCCCCCATCCCATCCCATCCCATCCCATCCCATCCCATCCCATCCATCCCATCCCATCCCATCCCATCCCATCCCATCCATCCATCCATCCCATCCCATCCATCCAATCCCATCCCATCCCATCCCATCCCATCCCATCCCATCCCATCCATCCCATCTCATCCCATCCCATCCCATCTCATCCCATTCCATCCCATCCCATCCCATCCCATCCATCCCCCCATCGCATCCCTCCCATCCCATCCCATCCCATCCATCCATCCTCCATCCCATCCCATTCCATCCCATCCATCCCATCCCCATCCCATCCCATCCCATCCCATCCCATCCCATCCCATCCCATCCCATCCCATCCATCATCCATCCCATCCCATCCCATCCCATCCTGGGCATTCCCATCCCATCCCATCCATCCCATCCCATCCCATCCATCCCATCCCATCCCATCCATCCCATCCCATCCCATCTTACAATGTCGTTCAAGTGGCCCGCCGGAGGCGGCTGTACATTTTCCAGTGGAGCGGGCTGCCATAAGTGTTACTTGTTGCAAATTTTTAGGTGGCCCCGTCACTTTCGAGGTACTAATATTAGGCAACGGTACGAATA